>JALPSE010000133.1:0-18284 GCA_030558545.1 Bipolaris gigantea | reverse complement strand
TGCCCCCCCCCCCCCCCACTACTGCTCGAGGAGGTGCCTCGTCCCACTGGGCAGCAGCAGCCGCCCCGTAACACGCATACATACGTACAACACCATCACCACCACCACCACCACCACCACTACCTGCACAACTGCCCCCCCGACTGCGGCCCTGACATGCGCCCAACCGCGGCCACACGCCCTTGCCCACCCCATTGATCCCTCGCTCCCTCGCACCACCATGGACAGCGTCCGCGGGAGCAACCGTCGTATAAACAGCCTGCAGACCCGCGAGCGCCTGCGCAGCAACAGCTCGGCCACGCTGCGTGGAAAGCGCCCCGTCACCGCCCAAGACGCCTACCCCTATGCCCTGCGCGTCGCATTCCTCGCCTACCTGCTGCAGCCTCGCCAGAAGCGGGTGCAGCATGTCCCCTCGGCCCCCAAGCAGGTCCAGCGCTCGTCGACGTCCATCAACGACCTGATGAAGGACTTTTCCCTCATCAGGGACTCCAAGAGCACCCGCTTCCCCCGCGACTTCATGGCCGCCCTCGACAAGCGCATCACAAAGGTGCTCATGGGCCAGGAGCGCATGCCCGAGTTCCAGGACGCCACCGTCAAGCGCACCTTTGCCGTCTTCCTCAATGCCTTCAAGGACCCCTCGTTCCGGAAGAACATGGACAAGGACCGGCGGGTCGAGGACTTGCTCCTCATCTTCTACTCCAATGCCACAAAGGAGCTGCAGAAGGGAAAGCCGCCGACCGACGACAGCTGGAAGCTCATGGTCGACCGCCATGTCGCCCTCTTCCTGCGCCTCGTCAGCTCCATCCTTAGGGACCACGACTGGCAAAGGGACCGCCCCGAGCTTGCCCAGAGACTCACGACCATGGAGAAGAAGCTGCTGGTGCACGACCAGGATCTCGCCGCCGAGAACCAGCGCAACGGCGGCCAAGGAGGCACAACCGTCGAGGTGGAGATTCCCCGAAGCTACGAGGTCAAGGATATGCCGCTCGTCCTCGTCGTTTCGCGCATCTTCTCCGTCAGCTACTCGGATGTGCAGAATGACATCCACCGATACAAGTCTGTGTGGACGGAGAAAGCCGCACTGCAAGATCTAAAGACGTACCAGGCCCATCTCAGCCTCATGACAAAGAAGACGCTCAACGCCCAAGACTTTGACACGGAAGAGGCATACGAGGCATGGAAGAATCAAGAAATGCCCGACCTCTCGCAGATGATTCTAGCAATCATCCAGTCTAGCCCCGAACTAGCAAAGAGCTCACCTGGCGGAGCTGTACCCCAATTCAAGCCAAAAGCACCAATGGATGCAGGCTATGCAGACGCCTCCAGACAAGGGTCCATGTCTTCCGAAAGCGGCTCTTCGTATGTAATCGACCAGCCCGTCGACATGAGCGGGCTTCACATCAGCGACGACCCTGACGACGACTCGTCGTATACTTTCGTACCTTCCGACCCACGCGCCACTTACCGTGCGATACTAATGGAGGCGCTGAAGCATGACCTGGCCGACTCCGAGCTCGAACCAACCGAAGCAACTGCCGAAAGTCCGTCCGTGAAGCTACTGTCAAAACAGTCCGCCGAGCTCCTGAATGAAATAGCCCTTCGGTGGAGGATACCCCAATTCTCGCGCCTCGTCTTGTTCATGGACGTTATATGCGAACGATACACCAATCAGGAGATTGACTTGGACACCCTTGATGCAGCCTTCAACTACGTCAAAGAACCACCCCCAGTAGACAAAAGGGCTAGCCGCATGAGCTTTGCTCCAGTCCAATCATCCCTCCTCGACCGGACGAAATGGACAATTCACGACTATGCACTGAACCAGCAGATCTTGTCTGCGTTGCATGACTGCCTATTGCGTGAGCTGTATGAACTCATGATGCACGTGTACGAGTCCAAGCCACCCCCCCTCGGTCCAGTCATGTATGTCCTCGAAAATCACATCTATGACGACCCTGCATTTCCAGGTACCGAGGAGGAAATGGACAAGTTCACTGAGCAGCTACGCCAGGGCCTGCGAGAAAAGGCGGGCGATGTGTATCGCGAGCTTCTTGCGAAGCACATACCGGACACAAAGGAGGAGTGGGAGTTCTACCACGTCATTGAGCTTGGTCGTGCCGTTGTCAAATTGTGCGAGCGGATACAGAAGCGTTACCGCAAGAATCCAGAAGTCATGGGTGCCAGTCCCATGATGTGTCTGGTGGAGAAGATCTTTCCCGCCTATGCTGCTGATGCGCGAGACTTGGTGGCTCGAATCATGGAGGTTGCCCAAAGTAAAGGAGAAGATGTCCCGATACAGGATGGCTTTGACTTGTACAAGGAACTCGTCGAGATTCGCCGCATTCACAGCGACGCATTACCGGGCCAGAATTTTGCTTTTAGTATCGAAGACCAGCTGCAGGATTTCGTATGGAGATGGATACAAATGACGGACGAGAACCTGACTGGCTGGGTAGACAATGCGTTCAAGGCAGATGCTTTCCAGATTGAATCGCAGAACCCTATACCCATGGACGACGAGCGGCATAGCGTTTCGGTTGTTGATGTTTTCCGATCCTTCAATCAGAGCATCGAGCAAATCGTGGCTCTGAATTGGGACAACGACGTACATTATGCCAAGTTCATGACAGCTCTCTCCAAATCGATTGGTACTGCACTTGCGAGATACTGCGAGCTCGTGGAGCAGAAGTTTGCCCGGGAAATGGACCGTTTGACACCTGAGCAGGAAGCGGCTGCCAATCAGACTAGGCAAGAGAAATGGCTTTCTACCGTCAAGGACTTTTACAGCCAAAAGGAAAAGGTTGAACCTTTCCAATTCTACCCCGAGGTAAGACACCAATGCCCTTAGGCAGAACCACACTGACAAACGCTAGTCTCTTGTCAAACTCAACAACATTGAGTATGCAATGCAGCAGTTGGATAAGCTCGAGCGCGAGATTGGCGTCGATGCTTGCGCCGAGGTCCTCCAGAAAAATGCCCCGCCCCAGCCGCAACGCCTTCGTAACAACAATTTTGTCTTCACCATCAAAATCATCGAGGCCGAGGATCTAAAGGCATGCGACATCAACGGCCTAAGCGACCCATATGTAGTGCTTGGTGACGAGTACCAGAAGCGCCTGGCTAAAACACGAGTCATCTACCGCAATTTGAACCCTCGCTGGGAAGAGACCATTGACATCACCACCAACGGTCCACTCAATGTTGTTGCGACCATATGGGACTGGGATGCTATGGGCGATCACGACTGCGTTGGCAGAACATCGCTCAAGCTCGATCCATCACACTTCCGGGACTATATGCCCCGCGAGTACTGGCTTGATTTGGACACCCAAGGCCGCTTGCTGCTGCGTGTGAGTATGGAGGGTGAGCGAGACGACATACAATTCTACTTTGGCAAGGCGTTCAGAACACTTAAGAGGACTGAGCGGGACATGACACGAAAGATTACAGACAAGGTAGGATATGCGCACCATGTCATTTGACCCACACTGACAACGACAGCTCTCATCATTCATTGGCTACAAGCTTTCGCGCCGGTCACTTGACGCTCTCCTGAACAAGGGCGTGGCCTCCAAGGTAACCAATTACCTAGGAAATTTCCGATCTGCGCGGCCCATGTCAGTTATCCAAGGGCCTACACAGCAGGACATTACGCAGGCTCTCGGCCCTCTCTTTGTCTACTTTGACGAGAACTTTGCCATTATGAAGCAGACCCTGACAGATGCAGCCATGATTATGGTCATGACGAGATTATGGAAAGAGACACTGGCAACAATCGAGTCGCTGCTGGTGCCCCCACTATCTGACAAGCTCTCACAACAGCGACCGCTCACCCAACAAGAGCTGGACATTGTGTTCAAGTGGCTCAAGATGTTGTTTGACTTTTTCCATGCCGTGGATGAGGATGGCAATGTCGAGGGAGTACCCATGGATGTGCTCAAGTCGCCCAAGTACCACGAGCTGCAAAATCTCAACTTCTTCTACTTTGAGGCAACGGAAGACCTTATCCGGACGTCTGAATCCATGGCTGCAGCGAGTGCAAAGAGACAACAAGAGCAAGCGCAGCGCATGAACCGCATGTCTGCTCCAGCCTCCGTTGGTCACCAGTTTGGCGGCGCTGCAGGATTCGCAGGCGTGCCGTCTCGTCGGCACAAGACGATTATGCTCTCGCGCAACTTGGGCACGATGAAGAAGGCTAAAGAGGAAAAGAGAAAAGAAGCGCAGGCTGAGCCAAACGACGATATGATTTTGAGAATTCTGAGAATGCGACCAGAGGCTGAGCGGTACTTGAAAGACCGGAGTAGACAAAAGGTATGTCTCGTCTTTGCATCGGGTTTCTCCTCCTTGTTTCTCTAACCCGCCATGTATAGGAACGGCTTGCAGCTGCCCAGGCGGCAGAGGCAATCGTACGACAGAGCCTGAATGCAGGTGGTGGTAGGATGACGGGCGGCATGGGTCCTGGGCGTCGGTAAAGCGGGGATAGACAAGGGTTTTCTTCTTTCATCACGCATGCATAAGGTCCTTTAGTAGGTGGGCGTTTTGGCTGCTTTCTTCTTCACCTCCTTCTGATACCTCTCTGCATCATTATCCATTTTCTCTTTGATGACTGGTTTCAGGCTCTTGGTTGGCGAAAGGGACGGGGATGGTGATGATGGGTTATCTGGCCTGGCGTTTGCTTTTCTTGCTGCACCTTCGTTTCGATGCTTAGGGAATGGGGTGGAGTACGATACATTACGATGGTATATTTAATCTTCCGCTTTTTTTGTTGGTAGTCGCTTAGGGTCTGCTTAGGAAGGCTAGATGGGTGGGTAAGTAGGTAGCTAGATGAATATGCATCATGTCTAGTGTAGGAGGGTGTCTGTAATGGCTCAAGTCATGTTTGTGTA
This sequence comes from Bipolaris gigantea, assembly GCA_030558545.1. NCBI lineage: Eukaryota > Fungi > Ascomycota > Dothideomycetes > Pleosporales > Pleosporaceae > Bipolaris > Bipolaris gigantea. The sequence goes on along the minus strand of JALPSE010000133.1, from coordinate 13,398 downwards.
CTACCGTGGTGCGACAAGATACGGGTCAAGTATAAGACATCATATATCTAGTTCATGTCCGAGGTATCAAAATGACAAGAAGAAATCCATTGTGAGTACTTTACACACGAATTCATCTTCGCATTTTCGTAACCTACCAACCCTGACCGGGCTTCCTCGCCTGGCGACAACGTCAGCACTTTGATCTGTCCGAAAGGAATCATCCAAGCGAGACTAGACTTACTGGCACAGCACCCTTGCCCCCAAGCTCGACTTCCAGACCATCTGGGTATGCCTTGGGCGCACTGATCTTGTCCGGGTAGACGGACTTGACAGCGGCGCAGAGGCCGAAGACGGTTGCGATGAAGGTGCCCATGAGAACGAAGCCCCACTGGGGACTGAAGTGATTGTAGTCGTGCAGGGCTAGCACACCGAGGATGTCATTGTCCTCGTGACAGGGCTCGCCGTAGTTGCGGCGCTCCTGCTTGTCCCAGTAGTCGCCGTAGGGATCGCGGTTTCCTCGCTTCTCGGCGGGTGGGTTAATGTAGCCGCCATTCTGTCACATATCAGATCAGCATTCTGGAAACCCCATTGTCCCCCTCTTGTTGGGTCCCGGAGCAAGAAAGGCGTACTTGGTTGGGGCCGGAGAGCTCGGGATTGGCCTTTTCGGCGTCGGTCAGGGCAGTGCGGATCTGGGTGAATTGCGGGCGTGGGCGTGCTGCGATGGGGACCATGGAACGACCCAGCGGACGGGCCGCGACAATGCGCCTAGAGAGCATGCTGGGGAATGTATGAGTGTGATTTCGAGGGAATTGACGGGGTTTTGAGCGTACGTAGCGGCGCGAATGCGGGGGACAGGGCGGATTCGTCAGGTTGCTGTCTTGATGTGTCGTTCGCGATGAGCTCAGTTGCGGCCCCAACTGGGCTTGGCGGGAGAAGAGTGGGTCCGTTACTGTTCAGGCTGACTCAAGACTCCCACCACCAGCACCACATATGCCCTCTGTCCATGTCTCACCACAGCGCTGTCAAGCAGGTAACACGAAAGAAGAAATGAAAAGAAAACTTCAAAGACCCCCTATACGGCTTCCAACCAAGCCCCTCGCCCTTGCACCGTAAAGCCGCACATGTGGTCTTGCAGGCTGCGCGTCCCCGGCCTGGCCATGCGCGCCCGTGCCGGTCGTTAGCGTGATTGCCGCCAAACATTATCGCTGGGCTCTGTTTTCACCATCTCTCAACTTCGACATCACATTGCATCATCCCAGCCCGAGGCCGAATCGAAAATCTGAACCCGGCACTGCTTTCAGCACCCATTCAGCTGCTCTGTGGTATCTGTTTTGAGCTGATATATGTCGATTTGGCCGCGCGCCGGGTGGTCTACAGGCTTCCCAGGCCGCCTCCATCGCCCTTCCTGAATGGAAGAAGTTACTGCCGCGGATCGCGACTACAACTCCATCCCACCACGCGACTCGACCGACGCACCCAGCCCATCCGCTGTCGCGCTCCATGGACATGCCAATGACCACGACGACGACAATGCGCCCCTGACCGCCCACGATGGAGAGCAGCTGGCCTCTGTAAATGGCCATGATGGCGGCGCCGTTGGGCGGCCTGCAAAAAGGCGAAAATTACAAGACACGACCACCACGCCACGCCGTTCAACATCACGCGCTGCCTCGCCCCCATGGAAGTCATTTGTAGCAGACGGCCCTACGACTGTCTTCGAAAATGGCGTTAGGAAGTCATCGCGTGTGAACAGAGAGACTGCGCCGCTCACACCCGAGCCCACAAAGCCCACCTCCCGCCCGGCGACCAAAGCAACGCAGACCAACAGCACCCCTAGGGGTGCAGCCAGGCGCGAGTCGCACAATGGCTCGGGGCCGACGTCGGTTCCGAAGGGGAAGGCGGCATCTGCCCTTGCTAGAAAGGCGTCCACGCAGTCTTTGACTACGCCTGCCCGCAAGTCTGAGCGGAATACAAAGACTGCTGCTCTCGCCAAACAGACACCACCCACGTTGCCGCAATGGCAAAACGGATCGCCTGGCGGCGGAGTTCGCAAGCGGGGCACTCGCCAGCGGGGGGGCACGCAAATACCAACTGACCCGCCAGGCGATGAGCTCATGGATACCCCCGACCCCAATGGTTACGACCCTGACGCCGGCCTATACGCGTCGCCCGATGGCTCCAACCCGTCAATACCGGCCCCGCGATTGCGACTGCGGCTCCGAAAGCCCGACCCCCCGAACCGCCATCCCCATCATGCCCCGCCAAAGTCGCAGTTCGCTTCGCTCGAAGAATGGTTACGACAAGACGACCCGTTGGAAGGCGAGGAGTCGCTGCGCATAACACAGAAAAAGGCCCAAGAAGAGGCACAACGCCGGTTGCGAATTGTTGAAGCGGCCGAGCACGGAGCACTGAGCCAAGAACGATGCAGTGTCTACGCCCCTGAACCGGCCCCAGAACCGCCAACTCAGTATGGCCATTGGGACCATGTGGTTGCGCATGCTCTGCACTTCAACAAGCTGCTCAAGGAAGAAAAAGCGTTTCATCGCCGGACGGCAAAAATACTGGCTAGAGAAGCCTACGAATTTTGGAAAAATAAGTTCAAGCGGAAGAGCCAGGATGAAATTGAACAAGAAGAGACGGAGCGGCAAGTGGTTCGATACAAGCAGGTGGTCAAAGATATGAAAGACGCGTGGGGCCTGGTCAAGGTCGAAATTGACAAGGAGCGTGTGGCCAAGTACGAGGAGGAACAGCTACAGCTTGGACACAAGGCCATGGACGACATGTTTAACCAGGCACAGGAAATTCTTGGGGGCCGCACCGCTGGTGATGGAGCATCTTCGCTGATGAGCGAAGATCGAGATTTCGACGATATGGAGGATTTTGAGAGCGCGGCCTCAAATACATCTGAACAACAGCTTGATGACGATATTATGTCTTCGAGTTCGGACAGTGAACCAGAAAATGAGCAGGACGATGATGCAAATCTTACCGCCGAACAGTTACGCGAGAAGTACGGCCAGCTTCCTGATTTACCAGTGACTAGTTCCGAGGATGAGGATGATTCTGAAGATGAAGAGGAAGAGGGCACGCCTGCACCGACCCCTGATCCAGACATTGAAACTGAAGATCTTGACGAGCCCTCGGAAACACCTGCAAACGGATTCCATGACCATGAAGGCAATAAGGATGAGAAAAGGCCAGGTTACATTGACCCGGCTACTGTAGAGCTCGATCAGGTTGATGACGCCCTCATGGATTCAGAAAACGATGATAAAAGCTCGGAATCCGGTAGCGAAGCTTGGTCAAGCGATCAAGGGTCTGGGACTGAAAACGACAGAGATGACGCCGATGACTCAGATGCAGACGACGATGACGATAGCGGAGAAGAGGATATTGGTTTGATGGGTTTCTTGGCACCAAAGGATGTGAAGAAGCTAAAGGAAGCTGCAAAAACCGCGATTGAGGACAATGAGTTGGAGGGCGAGGAACAAACGGCAGAGCAGGTGAATGGCCATGCTGCTACGTCCATGAAAGACGAAAAGGACAATTCTCATGTCAATGGACATGATGCGGTTATCACAAATGACGAACCGTGTATGAACGGAAACGCGGCACGTTCAGAGCCCGCTCCTTCCATTGAGGTCGTCGAGCACCAACCATCGGTCCAACCCCCCGAGGCTACTCCAGTGGAAGATGTTGTACAGTCTAAAAGCGTTTCTGGGTCTCGCCACGCATCCTCGCCGCCGAGGACTGAAGTGCCGTTCCTGCTACGGGGCACACTCCGAGAGTATCAGCACGACGGACTGGACTGGCTTGCGAATTTGTATGAGTCTGACACTAACGGTATCCTAGCAGATGAAATGGGCCTTGGCAAGACTATACAGACGATCTCACTTCTGGCCTACCTTGCTGTCCGCCACGAGATCTGGGGACCGCACTTGGTTGTGGTACCAACGAGTGTCATGCTCAACTGGGAAATGGAGTTCCGGAAGTTCTTGCCTGGTTTCAAGATCCTCACTTACTACGGCGATATCAACGAACGGAAACGGAAGAGATTGGGGTGGCGCAACACGGGCAAGGACATGTACAATGTTGTCATCACCTCGTACCAACTTATACTCCAAGATGCTGCGGCTTTCAAGATGCGTCCTTGGCGTTACCTTGTGCTTGATGAAGCCCATAACATTAAGAATTTCAAGTCTCAACGTTGGCAGACTATGCTCAACCTTCGGACTGAACGAAGACTGCTGTTGACTGGAACGCCTCTTCAGAACAATATCGATGAGCTCTGGTCGTTGCTGTACTTCCTGATGCCGGCTGGCTTTGCTGGAGAGGGTCGCATCGCTGGTTTGGAGGAATTCACGCTTGCCCTGAAGAACCCTACATCTCAAATCTTGGATCAGGGCCGTCAACAGCTTGACGCAGAAGCACAAAAGATCGTTAAGCGTCTTCACGAAGTCCTCAGGCCGTATCTGCTTCGAAGGCTAAAGTCTGACGTCGAAAAGCAGATGCCGGGCAAATATGAGCATGTCGTCTACTGCAAACTCTCCAAACGGCAACGTCAGCTCTACGATGGGTTCATGGGCCGCGCGTCGACAAAGGAGATCCTTTCCTCAGGCAATTACATGTCCATTATCAACTGCTTGATGTCACTGCGAAAGGTCTGCAATCATCCTGATCTGTTCGAAACGCGAGCCATAGTCACATCCATGGCAATGCCGAAATCCGTTGTTGCGCAGTACGAGATCAAAGATCTTCTTATTCGCAAGCGTCTGCAAGAAGGCATGGAACATAAGAGAATAAGTTTGCATGCCCTGAATCTGAATTTTGCACGGAGGGAGCAGACGCAGTTAGGGCATGCTCGACGTACTTATCCGATTCGTGCCACGCGGCCTTTGGAAGACCTGATTGAGCGCCAAACTCGACGCATCAATCGACCAATCGAGGCGGGTACGTCTCCACTGCAATCGACAATGGCGGCAATGGCCAAGCGGGAGCAGGTGGCTGTCCGAGACCATCTGCAGACATGTGTCGCTCTTACACGCGCTCGCACTCAGTTCATGCCGATATACGGAAAGGACATCATCGAAGCAGTGACAGTGGACTGGCACGAGTATACCTTTGGTGCCATTACTGAAGGCAAAAAGGTACCCAGACCACCACTTTACCGGCCACCCCACGCTCCTCATCCTACATATCATGGCTTTGGCCAGGCGCATCTGCAACCGAGACCAGAGGATGCGATACAGTACGATATTGTTCAACGACATCATGGTCGGCTAGGATTCAGGTCTCCACGCTCTCAAAGAGTCATATCACAATGGCACCATCAACAAATCACACATTTCTTCGACATGATTCCAACATTAGAGCAACGCGCTGAAGCCCTTGAGCCCCTAATCACGCGCTTTACATGCGTCACACCCGCTGTTGCCGCCGAGGAGCTTGCCCCACTAACCTTATCCAAACGTGGTGTTGGCCTCATTCGAGTCTCAGACGCAGCCCACCAACCAGACCCTTTCCATTCGTCGCGCATCCGACAGTCCATTGCCTTTCCTGATAAACGCCTGCTTCAGTACGATTGCGGAAAGCTTCAACGGCTTGCAACGCTCCTTCAAGACTTGCAAGCTGGTGGTCACCGTGCTCTCATCTTCACTCAGATGACAAAGGTCCTCGATATCCTAGAACAGTTCCTCAACATTCACGGGCACCGCTATTTGCGTCTCGATGGGTCTACAAAGATCGAACAACGCCAGATCCTTACCGATCGATTCAACAATGACCCCCGCATCCTATGCTTCATCTTGTCCTCGCGATCCGGCGGTCTCGGTATCAATCTTACCGGTGCTGACACTGTCATCTTTTACGATCTCGATTGGAACCCGGCAATGGACAAGCAATGTCAAGATCGTGCTCATCGAATTGGCCAAACGCGTGATGTTCACATTTACAAGTTTGTGAGCGAGTACACGATTGAAGCCAACATACTTCGCAAATCTAATCAAAAGCGTCTCCTCGATGATGTCATCATACAAAAGGGTGACTTCACCACTGATACATTTAACAAAGTCACCTGGCGAGACGCCTTGGACGAGGATATGGGTATCGATACGACTGACGAAGCCGGTGCTGCAATGGAACGTGTGCTTGGCGAGAAAATTGGCCTCCTGGGTGACGCACGTGTCATGGGCAATGTTGAAGACACGGAAGATCGTACTGCGGCATCTATTGCGCAAAAGGAAATTGTCGACGAAATTCAAGAAGACAAAGTCGACTTCAACGAAAGCGTCAACGCAACACGAGCTGCTTCAGAAGCCGCTGCTGCCTTTAATTCCAGAGACGAAGAAGAGCTGGATATACATGGTAATGAGAAGCTCAAGCGACACGTTGACGAGTACATGTTGCGTTTGTATCGCGAAGAATATGGCAAAGAGCCCTATCGGCCGCCAACGGATCGGCAAAAGAGAAACCGCAAGGGGCAGGATCCGCATGTTAGGCAGCGCAAAAAGAAGTATTAAGCTGAAACAATTTATGCATCAATGGTAAGTTTTGTGATCTCTTTGTCAAAAAAAAACGGCATAGTAAAAGCAGATTCTTCTTGTATTAGTACGCTGCGGGAAGATATTGCGTCTATATCAGAGAGAGCGGTATGAGCGAAGATAGGGCGTGAAATACTATCACGTGTACATGTACATGTTTATATGTGTGTAGTCGATGGGCTGTGTACTTGCGTGAATCTTGCATCCATGTTGCATATATGCAGCACAATACAACGTACTGATCCTGGCCAGTCGGATTAGAATACCACAACAACATCGCTTACCACGTCATGGCACTTGATGTTATAAAAATAGAAATGTTTCCGTCAGGAACCTGTTCTGGAAACGGCAAAAATCCAGAAAGGTAGGTTTCGAGAGAGTGAAACCGCTGACCGTCCGTGCATACGAGATTTTGACTAGTAGTACTTAGTAAGCGATAGTCTAAAAGTGGCTAACAATAACCAAATTGGTTCAGCCAGGACCTTGTGAGTAATCAGTACAACACCAGCAACTTACCGAATTGGCTCGAAATGCTCAGACAAGGTATGATCGAGGCTAGGAAGTCACGAGAGGAGAAAGAGGAGAAAGCTGTCTTCTACGGCGATGAACGCTCAATGGGGCAACCGCTCTCATCAGCCATCTGGTATAAATACATACATGAAATTACTCCCCGACTCTACAGTACATCATTCCCAAGCATATACTTCACCCACTACTACCTCGCCAACTTCGTCGCAATTTCAATCAACCAAGCACAATGCACTTTCTGTACCTTCTCACGGCTCTTGCAGCAACGGCATCGGCCTCCTTCACCAACAAGTGCCAGTCGTGCAATCTCATCATCAACAAAGCTGAAGCAGGTGTCATGGGATGCGATTGCTTCAATGATGCTAATCAACTTGTCGGTTCGATTCTTCGGCTGTCGACGTGTTTTGCGAATGCGGATGGAAAGTTGATTCCGCAGGCAAAGTATGTGGAGTAACCTGGCTCCTTGCTTGTACTCATCATTGCTAATCGTACGGAAAAATATAGTGGCAACTTTGTCAAAAGCTGCTCAGTCGAGGGTCTATTTCCCTCGTCGCAACGTTCGTTGTTCCTGTCTGTTAAGTGCAAGGATAACAGTGGAAATACCCAGAGTGGATCTTTTGATATTAGTAAGTGAATGACATGTCTACTTCTTAGCGTCACAGCCTGTACTGGATTCCCAACTAGATCCACATGCTGACCGTTCTCGGTAGATGCTGGTAGCACTATTACGAGCGTGAATGGGGTTATGAAGTGCTTTGGGCAGGGCGGTCCGAACTAGAGAGCGTAGATCGACTAGAGGGAACGGGCAAACACTTGGCTTGAAGGGTAGCAATAGAGGGCTATATACGACTCAACGGTGTTAGGTACGAGACTGTCTCTTAGACTTCATTCTGCGATCGGCGGGATACGAACGGTTAAATGCACTAGTTGTAGATATTTTAACTCTTATGCAACTAAGTAGAGATACAAAGAGACGCAGAACTATTGAAAATAACTTTCAAAGAATAATGATTGCTGTGAGACAAAAGCTGGGTGAGGATGAATAGTTGATAACATGAGCGAAGATAGTCAGATAGTCTATATTCACGATGTAGAACTGGATACTAAACCGAGGTACTGTTTGGAAGGCTTAGGTTACCTATGCTGGATTAAAAATTAACTAGGAATGGCTACCTTGGACCAGAGAGATTCAAATGGTGGCAGGGGTAGGAGAAGGGCAGTCTTTGACAGGAAAACCACTGGCTCAAGGTGACCATACTATCTCAGCCATGCGTGAGTAGCGAGGCATCTTGTTTCGGACACGCTATAAGATTTTCAGATGCTTGCAGGTTCTTACCCGGCTACGCTGGACGCCCAATTGTAGCTGAACTATAGAATCTAGGATTTTCGCCGTGGGTTCGGGCACAGTTCTGCACAATGCTCAAATCGACTATGTGGGCAAACCTCGTTGAATACATTGTGGCGCTCAGCTGTCTCAATTACAACAGCGCCGTCGTTCTGTGGCTTGCGGTGCCATGCCCCGTCTTGCTGTCCCCTGATCCTAAAATTTAATTTAGTTCAGCCACAGCCTCTTATTACACCAAGTGGTGGACCGAAAGAATCAGCCTCTGAACCACTTTTTGCGTTGCCCAGTATTGAAGGAGATATACCTGCTGCTATATAATATGTTACGACCTTTGCAAATCGTCTATATCTTTGCTATGCCTAATTTCATTCAGACTCGACTGAGATGAGCTCGCTCAATATGTCTTCAGCTCTTTTCTCAACCTCAGTACTAGCTTTGCGTACATCTCCACTCATCTGCCCATCGCCACCAACCTGCCCAGACGATAACGAGTGTATATTCAGTTCCAATGGCGCCGATTTCAAAGTCAGCTGTGCGTTTGCAGATGGATGTGTTGCTTTGAGTCACACGGGCACGAACTGTTATCTGAAAAACGCACTCAATGCCGGTTCGACCAGGGAAGTAGTCTCGGAGGACGACAGGCTCTTGATAATAACTTAAGAAATAGTGCGGGAGTGACGGTGCGAGTAGTATATCTCGTCATATTCCAAACCCTCCCTCAAATTCACCAGCGAGACCACAACAGCCATTTCCAACTTCCATCAACTGCCCGGACAACAATGGCTGTCTCAATTCTGATAGCACCACCTACCGTTCTTTTACTCTGAGTTGCGGTATCGATTTCTATCGTGGCGATCTCAAATGGGAGTGCACTGAAGAACTAGAAGCCTGCTCAGCCGCATGCGCGGCTAATTTTGAATGTGTTGCAGCATCATTCGTCGGTAATAGTGGCAGCAGCGGATCATGTTATCTCAAGAGTAAAAACCTAGGGCCGCCCCCAGATTCTCGCATGAACGGTAAGGATTACCTATGGCAAAGATTCAATTCAACAGAGCGGATTACCGACGTACGCATAGGGTTTTCAGCCGAGTCGCTATCTGCACCTGCAACGCCGTCTCGTACTCCGACCACTCCTAATACCGAGGATATCGATAAATTTCTCAATACGCCAGAAGACATTGAATTTTTATGCCTCATAAATCAAATACAATCCACCAGTAGAGACATTACGCACCACTGCCGCCATCTCGGCTATCACACATACTACGACCACTGAACTACTCACATCTACACCTCCTGCCGTCACCTTATTTGAGACCGTATTTGTGTCCGGAGAAACTACCACCGTAGCAAGCACAAAAACTGTAGTGATAACCACAACAGTACAAGGTAATCCGAAGAAGAGACTACAATCAACGCCAGTAGCAGCACTCGAAGCACCATCAGTTCTCCAGGGTTGGTCATCTCAAGATATCTCTGCAGCGTGCAGCAAGATCGCTACCTTTACTTGGACTATTACACTCACTACAGCCACCGAGACTAGGTACACAGCAACAGAAACAACTTCTACAACGACAACTACCGTTGCTCCAACCTTCACGATCACTATGGCCACGACTCCACCACTCATACAGACATTCAGCGTTACTTCTACTATACTAGCCACTGTGACTTCCCGGATCCCTGTCCTTGAGCAATCTCAATGTGCTTCACGCTCTATAAATCTCCTCTGCATCGACATTGAGCTATGGTCTACAAACTCGGCGGTGTGGGGTAATATCTACGGATATACTCCATCAAATCCTGCTGAGCCAATCAGTGCGCAACGTGTGACGCGGTCATTGTCGGGATCGTGTCCTACTGGTTCAATGCAAGCCTGCTGCAGAGAAACCGTGACTGGGTCATGCACTCTAGGCATACAGTGTGCAAGAGTGTAGTAGTGGTGTCGCACTGTAAACCAAATCTCACGAAAGCTGCGATAGAGTCCGACTAATTTTGAGCTTGTAGCACCCAGTTGTACATAAAACAACAACATGATAAGAATATCAGCTTAGAAGCCTGTTTATGAGTTGAATTAATGTCTACTAATTTACAAACACCTAATGCTATCATGGTCATTCTAGTATAGTAGATGCCGATCTTTTAGGTGTCTAGATTGATTAACTATGCCTACCATGATACAAAATCCACCTTTATCTTCGGTGTCAGTGAGTTTTAAGACTCCTAGAATCTATCTGACCATCAAGATAAGACTTATATTGAGGCTTGCGAAAACAAGTCTTTTGTATTTACAAAAACACCTTATAGGTCAACAGAGCTGATATTCAGCGTTTGACAAGTAGTAAGTGTCACATGACCATCAGCAGCAACAGGAACGTCTGGTATGACGAAGCCATCATAGCTTTCACCAGCTTGCTTAATCAGCTCCTCAATTCCAGGTCCGTTTGTAAACGACCGCACGCAAACATATCGACTACCAAAATGTAGAAAAAAGGTTTCACCAGCAGCCACTACAAGGGTCTGCCCTTCACGCACTTCAGTCCAGCCGTTACTAGACTGCATTCGCACCCTAGGCAGACCCTTTTGAACACAAAAGCAGTGGTCAACTAGGCAAAATGGTAGCCAGCGTGCTAATGCTTGCTGTGACGCATTGTAAGCATGCGATGATTCGATGCTCGAGATAGCGAATTTCCCATCAGTTTGTTCCGCATGAATAAAAGGTCGGGAGAGAAGGCCACCTGGGATTCATCATGAGCCTGTGTTTGCCCGCAGAAAATATGCTTGCCCGGGAGCTGGCAGCTGATTCTCAGAGTCTTCCCATAGACCTAATTCAGGTGCCTGGTATTCTCTCTCGAAATGAACGTCGCAGCGATCTTTAGATTCCATGCGTTTCGTGATCAACATGGACTTGAGTTCGCGACTGTCGTTTTCAGGTACGATAACGCCGCCGTACGTCTCCCCAACGTTGCGGAAAAAGTCCACCCAATCCCCCGAGCAACAAGGCTAAAAGTTTCTGTATAACAGCCAAGTGATTCAGGATGATATATAACTTTCTATGCCACTCACGTGGCATACCCAACATTACAAAATCAATAAATCAACGTACTGGTAGAACGTAAGCAAAATCGCCTGGGCCAAGTATTCTACACTTGTCGCCCTTCCAAAGCTTGAGAAAACCCATTATATCTAAGAAAACATCGTGCACTTCCTGATGCCAATAAAACCCAGGTGCATCTAAAAGCACTGCACCACTGGTAAAGACGGAAATCCTGCCGTTGGTTTATTTAGATAATGCAAGGATACTAAATACACCTTTGCTTCCTCTAAGTGTGAGACGCTCTCCTTCAAGCTAATCTAATTTGTATATTATCCTTAACGCTAGCGGGATTGTCGAGATTGGGACGCTTATTCTAAATACGCGCAATTTTATATACAGAAGAGGAAAATAAGGTTAGTACGACAATACTGTGGATATTTAGGATTAGTAATGCCGTGGTTTAGACAGCGCATAGATCACGGGAAATATCTTTTTATAACATGCCTCGTATAATTGCTGCGCGACGTGTTATGTCGGATAGTGCGTGTTACGTGTATAGACACTCTCAGAGCCATATCTCTCTGCTTCTGAGCTACTTAGGGTCGAGCGGATCTATACCGAGTTGACGGAAATGACGGGACCCGATATTGCGGGGTATCCGGTAGCCTAGACTATAGTAGTACTACTAGAGATTGGTTACTCTATGCGCACTAGAGGTAGTGTTTTTACTCGTAGAATTGCCCTTACGCAAGATTTCCAACATCTTACTACACTGCGTATAGTCAGTGCGTGCAACATTTCACTTAATGCAACACCCTACCAAAATGCGTACCTACTAAAAAATAAAGGTTTTAACTACTACTAAAATGCTATAATTATAACATTTTTTAGTAAAGTACTATTATAATTAGATATTCAATATCTATCTATGAATATTTACTAGGTAATTATTAGGCTGGCAAATGGGTTAGGTTAGGTTGGGTTAGGTTGCTAAGAAGTTAGGTTAGGTCGGGTTAGGTTAGGCTGGCAAATGGTACCCGCCAAGAAATTCACATTCTTATCAATATCTCATCAACCGCTGAGCTAAATTGGGCAATTGTGACGTCATTTTACTCGCCAAGACTTAGGCATCCGATCGTGTTATACATTACTAAGCCGTATCTCTAATATTTAAAGAGATATTCGACCCTACCCTAACGTGACCTAACCTAACCCAACCTAACCAAAATTTAGCTCCTTTTTAGCTCTAGCTTTATAATTATATTCTATAATTAAATAATTTATATATAAAAGTTATAGAGCTATGCTCTAGCTTTTCAACAAGCCCTAAATCAGGTTATTTAGACTAATATTGACGAGGTTTTGGAGGTACCCACGAAATGCCAAGACTATACCCATTTGCCAGTCTAGGTTAGGTTGCTAAGAAGCTAGGTTAGGTTAGGTTAGGTTGTGATTATATAATATACTAACCTAACCCAACCTATCCTCTTAGCGCCAAGACTTAGTTTAGGTTAGGTTAGGTTACTAAGAAGTTAGGTTAGGTTAGGTTAGGTTATAATTACGTAAGACCTATTTTGCTAAGACTTAACTTTGTTTAGACTTACGCTGGCAAATGGGTACCCTCTACTATAGGGTAGGGTCTAGGTTGGGTTGGGTCGCACGGACCTCGGGTAGAGGTAGTGGTAGTGGTCACTAGCGCTAGATAGATGTAGGGGTTAGGTCGCACGGACCTTAGGTAGAGATTAGATTAGATTGCACCTATATAAGACCCTACCTCTACCCCTACCTAGCGTTAGTAACCTCTACTATTACCTCTATCTAAAGTCTGTACGACCTAACCTCTACCTCTATCTAGCGCTAGTAACCACTACTACTGTTACACGGGGTATGGGTCTATACTTCTCTATCCTGGTCCGCACTAAGGCAGGTGAGTATTACGTTAGTGTTCCGTGAGGTAATTGTCTGGC
>JALPSE010000132.1:6232-61493 GCA_030558545.1 Bipolaris gigantea | reverse complement strand
CCCTTCCCGCTCCCATACGTATACGTATCCGTGGAAAGAGGTTTTGGGCAGCGGCCGTTAGTCGGACGGCGGCTTTTGGCTAGCGCTACTACTCTAGTGTGGGAGAAAATGGCCTCATAAAGTTTGCTTTTTCTTGGGGACCGCAGCGCTACTAGTCGCGGACGTAAGCGGGTGATGAGGAAAAGCACATCAGGGCTGCACAAGGGTGCTTGTTAGCCAAACTTGGCAGCGACTGCAGTAGTCGTGGGCCTGATAATCTCTAAGCCCTCGAGTTGCGTATGCATTATCGATGCATTGGTGAGGCCATGTTGGAGAAAGCGATGAATACGGAGGACTGATTGGTAGATTGCGACTATCATGCTTGACGCATGGGTAACTAACTAGATGGCTTGCGTCCATCTCCGTGGAGAATGGGAGGAACAGCGCATGTGTGACTATATACGATTGCAGCAAATCGAGAGCCATATACACACTCGACGACGTAATGCTGATACATCAGTGTGCATCAATGTGAAGTGGAATGGTTGAGACCGGGGTATCCTTAGTCGTATTGTACATTGTTGCAGCCAGGGGGTGACGGGCGAATTAAGACTCAACCCCCAAACTTTATAATTATAAGCGGGATGAAAGGAGTCCAAGCCGTACGGATGGTGAGGCAGCCTCGTCGTCATTCAAAGTCGTAATGCCCATTATGCAAGTGTAGATGTGCATAAGCAACAAAAGAAAAAGGGTCGCTAAATCGAATCGCGCGGGAGAAAGATGCCAATGACGCCAGTGGGCGTAAATTAGATGTAGTATTGAGGGCCGCAATTGATAATATGGGTTGTCGAGTATGTTGGAGGCGCAGTGCTTGTCGCAAGCGATCGTCGAAAAAGATAAATGCAACCTCCACATGTCTGATCGAACGATGTCGAACAAGCATAGTGGCTAGTAGGATCACATGATACCCCTCAATCCGCGAAAGCCCCCAGTTTTGGAAGAAGAAGGCTTCCTCTGATCCTTGTCCTTGACCTTCTTTCCAATGTTCTGGGCGCCTCCTGCTTCTGAATCAGCTTGCCATTGTGTGAAAGGAGGGCACAAACAACTAACCTCGACCGTATACCCGAGCCTCCGACTTGGCTTCGACCTTGTCTTTCTTATCTCTACTTGAGCTGCCGTCTGTGTCGACAGAGAAGCTACTCTTCCCGCTCGAATGAGGTTGCTGAGATTGCAGCTGACCGCCGGGAGAAGCATCGTGATTGCCAGCATAGTCCGGCCCATAGCCACCACCGAAGCCGGGATAAGGCGATGGGGCTGTCTGGGAGGCCTGCGTTGTCCCAAAAGGCGTAGATCCAAACCTAGCAGAATAATCAGGCATGGTGCCTGACACGGGACTTTGTGTCGACTCTGGAGAGAGATATTGAGGATAGGGTTCCTGTTCTTCGCTAGGTGCTTGATCTGTAGAAAGAGGAGGCAGGTATTTTGAGTTGTAGCTGTTTGCGTGCCGTACACTTGAATTTCGACTGACTTGTGATATGCCAAAGTCAATCTGGCCAGACTTGTCTCGAGAGTATAGCTGCCCGATTGCAACTTGCTGCTCGCCCTCGAGTTCGTGGTATTTCATCTGCAACTCCGTGTATTGCTCCAGGAGGCGGTAGTGAGTCTTTTTCAGTTGCCGGAGCTTAGCATCGCTCGCCGCTAGCGCCGAGTCAAGCATTTGTTGGACAGATGGGGGAAGCTGTCCTGGCTTACCAGCGCTCTTGTCAGTCGTCTGCAGCCGTGCCTCGAGATCCATAATGCGGCGTTCGTAGGCCTTTATAGAGCGTTCGTACTCTTGCTCACGGCTATTCAGCCGCATGTTTGCGATTTCCAAGTCATTTCGCAAGTCGTTCCGCTCTTGCATGAAGATGTGCAGCTCTTTCCTCTGGTCTTCAAAGGTAGCAATCTTCTCTTTTGCCATTTCCAATTCACGTCGAATATCGCTGTAATCTTCAAGCTCATACTCTAGCGCCTTTGTTCGTTGCTGGGCCTTGAGCTGCTCTGCCTCAGCTCTCTCCACGATCTTCTTCAGCTGCTCACAATCCGATTGTGTCTTTTGTAGCTCATGTCGCAGACCGCCCTCGTCGTTGTGCCAGGTCTTTTCACTTTCCTTGTATGATCGCACCTTTGCATTGAGCTCGCCTTCCCATTTCTTCGACTGACTTCTGCTCGTAAGCGTCTCCTTCTTCAGCTGAGCATACAACTCGTTTGCCTTGGCAAGCCGAGCCTTCAAAGTCTTGTTAGTATTGATCAGGTTTTGGGTCTCGGCCTCTGCAGTGGCCTCTTTGATGTGCTTGCGTTGGAGTTGACCAATATGCACAAGATGTTGCAATTTGAGATAGCGCTCAAAATTGAGGTCATTGCGAAGCAGCATGATTTCTCTTTGCAGGGAGGCCATGGTGTGATTGTGGAACTCGTTTTGACTGAGGTTGTTTTGCCCGGATACCGACTGTATAAAACTATCGAGATTGGATTGTTCGGCGACAAAGCGATGAGCGGCAGCTGTAGACAGGCTGTGTAAGTCGGCTTTCGGGGCCTCTCTCGCAGGTGGCAGCGTGGGGGAATCCGTCATGTCGCGGCCCTTTAGCAAGGGAGATGCCATGGATTTTATAGATACGGCTGACTTGACTGACTTGCACCGTGGAGGAATTTCAAAGGTATCAGGGATGTCTGGAATGTCGCCCGGAGGGATGTTCATTGTTGACTGTATGTTGCGTCTGCTCTCGTCTGACCCGTGAACCGTTGCTCCGTCTTGGTCATCTAGAGTGAAGTGTGAAGGGATATCTGGCACGGGTGGTAATGCTGCGCTGGGTGGCGGGCCGGGGTCTTTCAAGGTCGACGATACGGCGAGGCACAAGCCCATGCATTCGATAACGACATCCGCAGGATCGCTCTTTAACCATTTGTTCTCGCTGAGCTCATCTTCGGCCGTCGTGGTGAACATGTTCGGATGCAGCAAATGGACTTGGCGATAGGGTTCGGTGCGAGTGTGAATGAGATCTTGGTCCAAGTCGAAGTCGTGCGCGCCAGGGAAGTTGAGAGACTTGAGGTACTTCCTGGGCTTTCGCACAAAGCTCATGAAGTTGAGTGGGAATAGGCCATAGAGGAATGTGAAGTAGTGCATAAGCGTGGGTGGGGGTGATCCCGGATAATCGACGGATGGCTGCAGTTGCTCCCAAACTTGCTCCTCATCGTCGTGCACCTCCTCATCGTCTTCGCTGTCGTCATAGCAAGCATCCAAGCCGGCTGTCTTGTCGTTTTCGCTACTCCCAAGCTTGTCCCAACACAGTATCCTACAGTAAACAAGGAACAGCTTCACTAGGTGGTGGTCTGAGGTCAAGGCTCCGCATATGTGGGGCAAGAACATGATGAGAACGACAAGGGCAAGCTCTACGACAGTGGATGAGTTGTCGGCAAGCAGGCATTTTTCCAGGTGCTGAATGAGCGGAGTTTCAAGGACCAGGTGTAGGTGGGGTGGTTGAAGGTGGACGAAGGCGCTGAGTAGATTGAGAGCCTGGATGCGGTGTTGTTTGTGCACAAAGAGTTCGTCAAGCCTGAGGAGAAAGGTCTACCACAAGTCAGCGTGAACTGCGCCTCCAGGCGGATTGCGCCTACCTTTGGCATCTTGCGCCCAAAAGCCACGAGTGTGTTTTCCAGCTCATGCGCGACGATGCCATTTTCCGGGGAGACGGGCTCGTCGGGTGAAGAGGGAACCGCGGACCTCGCCAGATAGATGTCGAGTACTCTGGTGGTAAAGAGATGTGACAGGCGCGCCTGCTCTCCGTCCTTGTCCGCTTCAGCATCGTACACCAATATGCTCTGAACAAAAGCTTTTGCATTTTCCATCTCAGTCTTCTTGTAGCCCACACCGTCGATGATGGGCTTGAAAACAGCATTCCACCAGGCGGTCAAGCGCGCCTCTCCGGTGATTACAGGCCGCAAGATTCGCAAAGCGGAGAGAAAGGCGCCTCGCTTGTCAGGATTGTTTGCGACATGGCGGGTGTAGAGCGCATGGAGGTCTTCGTGGAAGCGGTGCGAGTCATGGTCATCGATGTCATGGTAGCGTTCAAGGAAGGCGCCGATAGTTGCGCAAAGCTCGTCGGGCAGCGGATAGGGAACGACATGGGCGGAAAATGTAGCATTGAGAGCCTTGAGGGCCTCGCGCATGGATCTTGAAGAACAAGTCAAATCACCATTGACACGGTCGAGAGGGTATGGCTTCTAAGAAATTTTCACGCTTACCCGGACATGTTGAGCTGTATGGTCGCCTATTGATGCTACCGGGGCGCTGTGGCCGGCATCAGAGGGCGACGGACGGGTGTATGAGTGTTGGACGACGGGAACCAAGGTTTAGGCGACAGGGAGACGTCACGGGCATATCACTGCTTATGTAGGTCGAGTCCGGGAGGCCAGGTGGGTGTTTCGAGAGGGGGCATGCGTGGGGTGTAAGTGGAGGAGGATGGCGAGGGACGGGCGCAAGGTTGGAGGCCGCAAGTACATGAATAGCAGGCGGGCGGAGACATGACATGGCCCGCTTTCCAGAAGCCTGGGGGTGCTTTTGGGGGCGTGTGCATGGGCTTGGTGATGTGCAGACGGAATGAGCGGAGGTGGCTGCATGCATGCACATGCACATGCCAAAAGCACCTCCGGCGTTCAATGCCGGCCCGCAGGCGTGCTGGTGGCTGTGGCCGTGGCCCTGTTCGGTCAAGGATACGGCGATGCTGGTATGGGTGCTCGCCCTCGTCTGCTCCCCTCCCGCCGCCCGGGCCACCGCCTACCGCCTAGCTGCGGCAGAAGCAACGTACCTGTCCAGGCACGTGCACAAATACACGTCTGCGTCACGGCACGTGACCAGCCGTTGCAGCCTCACGCCCCCGCCTACCGTCTACCGTCTACCGTCTGCCGTCTGCCGGCCAGGACCCTCCATTTCTCTTCGTCCTTCTCCTGTTCACTCGCACTCGCCCATTCATCCGCCCAGACTTGCCCTCTCTACCGGCCGCCTCGCTATCTCTGGGCCTGAGTCTTGGTGTCTTACCCACCTGCTCCAGTCGAGTATAGCACCGCCGGGCTACCACCACCCCACTCCCCCTGCCTCCTTTCCTTGCTATTGCCTTCGATCCTGACCAGGGTCCCTCCCGTCCCACATTTGATAAGCACTGTGTGGGGTTTTGCTGCCCATCAGCAGAACAAACGGGTGCATTCTCCGGCATGCCGTGAATGCTTCGTCTAATCCGCCGCCATGCCTCCCACACTATCGCCAATTACCGATACCGACAGGACGGTAACCTTCGGGCCCCGGTAGCGTGCCTGCATTCTGCCTCTTGGTCCGCTGCTTAACGTCAAGCTCTTGTCACGCCCTGTATACAGCTGCTGTTGTTGTCCTCAATCGCCCTTCTGCTGCTGGAAGCATAGTTCCACCAGGGAATGTGATCCTGGACGAACGCAGCTTCGAAGCTGCTTGGAGGCCTATGCAACGTGCAGCCACGTATGCTGAGCGGGACAACGCCAAAACAGGCTTCTCGTTAATACCTGTGCAATCTAAAATCCACCCTGTCCCGTTTCAATTGTCGGGTTTCTCCATCTTTCAATCCTCGACATAGTGGATACCCGCCCACGTCCACATCCTTACGTGTAGCGACGTTTGGACGGCCCCTGTCTAGGCAGTGCGGGGTGTTAGCTTTGTTGCGCAGTTGCAGTGTTGTGCAAGGGGCAATGTTGATCTGACTATTTCAGTTCCCCGAGAGGTACGCCTGCCGCGATAAAAAGTCTCTAGAGGCCTTCACAGCTGTCTTCTCTCGGGTGCTCCAGATGTCGCTACAAGACATTTGTGGACCAAATAGCCATGCCCGGAGCCAGCATGACCTTGACACGAGGAACATGACTTCTGCGGTGGTCGCCTTAGATAAAGTTAACCTTGGTCGCTGACCTCGTATGATGCTTCACTGAGTTTCATTCGACTCTCCCAATCCACTTGCACGTGCTCATCTCGGCATCTGGGCTGGCCTCCTTATAAAAGACCTGAGTAGATGGCTCGAGATGTCACATTCTCAGTTTCCGGGCTCTGTTATGAAGGTGGTGCTCAAGCAAGGAGACGATGAAGACCATAGATGAAGACTGCAGTCGACATAGCGCTCGCTAGGTGCTATGTAGATTACGGCTGGTGGAAACCTTTCTCCATCGACTTCGCGGCCCGTCGCGTGCTACACCACACAGCTTGAATTCCCAGAGCAATGCTTAGCGAATTCCCCCAATGACAGTAATACCCACATCGCAGCGTGAATACGACTTGTGCACCACAGAAATCTCAGGGGCAAAGAGTCAAAAGTACCAATCATGACATGCAATGAAAAAGACTACAACGCAACAGCATCACTCTTCATGAAAAGGCCTGCACCTGAACGTACTGGTTGTTTTTAAGGCCATCATTTGAGGGACCGCTCAGAAAATACCGACTTGTATAGCTGGCGGCCTGAGGCAGACCAGTGTTTAACACCCCCCATGGGTGATAGGAGAGAATACGTAGGATGTTGGAGATGTCCCCAGGGTAATAATATAATCATTCCTGGTTTAGCATTTGCAACACCCAAGTACTACCAAGATGCGTTTTATTTCTACCATGTCCGTTGGCATTTTGGCTAGCGTTGGATTGTGCAGAGTGGCGCCACGCAAATATGTTGAAAGGCCCATGTGAGTGTTTTCTAAGTCACGTCAGTAGTGTTTACTGACCTCATCTCAGCAGTGTCGCACAACACATGGTTGGTGGTGTTCAAGAGAAACACGTTATCCATGATATCAAGGATGCGAAAAGCATTGGTCTTGACAGCTCCGCGCTGAACTATGGTATGAAACCCGGGGATTGTTTCTCTTGCCGGCATGTATCTAACAGAATCAAGATCAGTTCGAATGGTGGTCTAGTGACACTGTCAACTTCATGTTCAACCATGCAGACGAATTGGATGACTTCAGTCTCTTCTTTTCATTTGATCAAGGCAAAGAAATATTGAAAGGCCCTCTTGATTACGCCACCTAATTCACCACATACAGCGGCCATCCCTCGTACCCCAAATGAAGGATCGAAACGGCGATGCTCGGAAGCCTGTTCTGTCCACTTTCGGCGGTGAGAACATCAGCAACGACAGATGGAACCTGTTCAAGAGGGCAGGGTTACCGTCTCAGCAGCAGTAGACCGCACTTTCCAGGCTGCCGCTCGGAGCGCGAACAAGTACCTTATGATGGGCATTTCTCCCCTCCAATTCCAACACGCCAGCTACGGTAACTGGTGCCGCCGCGGCGAAGACAACCTCGAGAGCCGCATCGGTCAGATTCCGAACGTCCAGCCCGGCATGATGCAGCTACAGACTTGGAACGACGGCGGAAAAAGCCACTACATGGGCCGCTTCCACCTGGAGCTGCTGAACGGCTACAACCACACGGGCTACTGGCAGATTCTTCCTTCCCTCATCAGCGCATGGAAGAAGGGCGACAGGTCGACTGCGAACATGTATCTGGTGTTCTCTTCGTGGCACAAAACAAGCAGGGTCCTGAAGCTGAGGTCAAGGTCGGTAATGTGCGATCGGGCGAGGCTGTCTTGCTTTCTCCGGGTTTCAACAAGTTCTGGCTTACTGGGCTGGAGAAGCTGGTTCCTGGCAAGGCGCAGGTGGAAGTGTGGGATGGTAGTAGCATGGTTGGGGTGGGTATGGTAGCATTGATGTTACACGGGAGAAGGCGCTTTGTAACTATAATTTCCAGGTTGGTGGTCTGTCCTCTTTGGTTTGTAGAAGAGGAGTCAATACCGGCATGAACGCGAGAAGAGAAAGTAGACGCCTAGTAGGGATGGGTGTGCGAAATCTAGTTAAATCGTCCACCATGCCTTTCTCTTTTGGGAGTGTCTATCAACTTCCATTTCATTTCCGCTACAGAGATACTTTACACATCTTCCATCCTCCCTCACCTCTATCAATGATACCCTACACTACGTCCTGTCACCCAACCCCTGCTTCCCCCCCTTCACCTGCTCCCCACCCCCAATCCCCGTCGTCCTCTCCGGCTGCTGCTGGAAATCCGGCTGCTTCGCCGGATGATCATCTCCTTGCTTAGCCTCATCGCGCGAAGCACTCGACTGCCGGTCTGTGTGTTGGCTGTCCGACCGCACTTTGGCGTTTGGAGCTGCGCTCGAGTTGGGATGCGGGTCCGGGAGGTTGGAGGCGGGTTTGGAAGTGTCGATTAGTTTCTTGCTGGGGGAGGAGGTGGACAGGGTAGCACGTGAGGTGTGGAAGAGCCCGTGCCGGAGGCGCGAGGATTGGCGTAGGGTGCGGAGCGTGGTTGGCAGGGACATGGTTGGTGGTAGTGATGCCTGGGCGGTTTTTCCAGAGGCTGATGCGGTGTGGGTTGTTGGGGTAGTAGGTGCGTGGTGAGAGGCGAGGAGGATTGTTGCTTTGTATCAAGGAAAACTCTCTCTCCGGGCGTCGATGGGACAATGATCTGCATGGGTGAGCAGTTAGGTTTGTGTGACTCTCTCTGACATCACTCTGACTGCGTCCATTCACTGCCAAGACTCCTCTCTCTGCAATCTTCCGACATCGGGGCGTCGATCAGCATTCGGCAGCTGGGGTTCTAGATTCCCAGCCCTGCAAATGGTATACACATGCACCAGGCACGCCGGTGTGATATGCGAGCGAGTGTGACTGCTGTAAGCGTAAGCTTCAGGCGGTGGTGGCTGCGGCAAACAGCAACACGCATTAGCGGCCTGGCCTGCTATACTGAGTCCAAGCCCCATGCGGTTACCGCGCGCCTATCCTGCCCGTATTCTCTTCGCTTGCATCTTTTCGCCCAGGCCATGTCAGCCCAAGCCAGCACAAAGCCCGAATGGGCATCTCGAGCAGTCACGGAATATAGCCAAGTCACTCTCATTTGCACACACAAACCCTGCTCCATTTTTTCCCCTTTCTTCTTTCTTCCTCTTCCTGATTTTCCTGATTGCCTGATCCGTTTTTTGTGTTAGCGGGCCCTCCACCACATTCCATCATGCCCGAGTTTGTGCTCTTTGGTGATTCGCTCACCGAGTGGGGCTTTAGCGAGACTACTCAGGGCTTCGGCCGTTTTCTTCAGCAAAAGTACCAGTACAAGGTGGGGATCGTGAATGAAGGTAGGCTCAGGTGCGAATGCTAGCAACCATCGTCAATCAGGCTGTTGCGCCATGGGTTTTGTTGGCGCATGCCTGGCGTCCAGCCCGCATAGAGGGTCTTGTATTCTCTCCTGGTCATCGTATATACTGACCATGTCGCAACAGGTAGAGCAGGGTAAGTACGCGCATCCACAACATGCCAGGAGCCGCTTCCAAGTGCCCCGACCATTAATCCGTTACACAGCTACACCAGCTCCGACTTGCAAGATGACTTTGCCCGCATAATACGCAGCATCACAGCCCCAGGCGCAACGGAAACTCTCCTCTTTACCATCTTCCTCGGCGCAAACGACGCCTGTGTCGGCTTGGGAGACGCCGAATATGTGCCCTGGCCCGTCTTCTCTGAGAATATCCGTGGCTTCCTCGACACCATTCTCACCGAGCAGGCCATGGACAATACTAAAATCGTTCTCATCACGCCACCGCCAATTAACAGTCAGGGTGGGCCTAGCAATAAGAACATGTCCAAAGCGGAGATTGAGCAGGAAAATCGCAAGAGGAAGCAAATGCCCGGCTACAGGACGTACATGAACAAGAAGCGGTATGCCGAGGGACTCATGAAGATTGCAAAAGAGTACGAGGAGACGCAGAGGGTGGTGGGCTTGAACTTTTGGCAGGATATCGTCGATGCGCTGGCAAGGGACGAGGGATGGGACTATGACGCCGAATCGCCGCCGGGCTGCGGCTTGCTTGGCTCGAAATCGTTTCCAAGAGGATGGTTTACAGATGGGTTGCATTTGGATGTCAAGGGGTATGCGGTATTGAACAATGGCTTGTTCAACCTCGTGATTGAGAAGTGGCCCGAATTGGCGCCTGAGAAGTTATAGACGAGCACTGGAATCTTGTGGTCCTACTATCTCTTCTTTTCATTCAGCTATTTGGTGGCCTTTGTATCCATGCTCAACCTCTGTTCAATGTATTTCCTGAGCCCTTGGGATTGGCCTCTACATACTCGTCCCACGCACGCTGCTTCATCGTCTCAGCATCCGCTGCATCAAGGTCATCCTCATTCGGCTCAGGTTGAATTCCAGACTGCGGGCCTCCACCCTCGATTATGCCACCTCTCTTCCTCTCTTCCTCCAGATACTCGTCAATCGTCATGGTTGGTAGGTTGTGATCCGGGCGGAACACGCCCTTCTTGAGGCTCTGGCGGCTATCCAACAATGTAAACGGCCGCATGGGCTTACCATCGCTACTCAGGATGGGTCCAGAGTATCTCAAACCAGCATACTGACCATCCAGGCGCTCAGAATACCCGTCTTTGCCCCTGCTGTCCTGCCGAGCGTCGGGCGCTTGCTGGTCCTGGCCTGGCGGTGGCGCAGGCGGCGCTAGCGAAATAATGTGAAGTTCCTGAGCCATTGACTCGAGTGAAGCAAAGGTCTGGTGTACCATGAATGCCAGGTTAGTCAAGTGCAGATCCCGTACCACCTGCTCGTCATGTTCTGCCAGCTTGGGATTTTGTCGTAGATACTATAGTCGCGCAGTTAGCCTCTTACACCATTCCTACATGTGCAGAAAACGGTCAAGCATAAGGTGGATTGTTACCTCAAGTTTCCTCTTGAGCTCCTTCTCTTCTTTGAACCGTGCAATCTTAGCATCTCGTCTTGCTGCCGCATCCCGGGTGTTGGCGGTAGAGAAATTGTTCTTGTCTTCGTTGTAGGCCTCCAGAAGTTTCGTATCCGCCTTGCCAAGCATGTCGTAGGAATCCACCAACTTCAGGAACCGCTCATAGTAACCCCGAGCACGTACAAGATTTGACTTTCTGAGTGAGATATCTGTGTTTGAGATTTTCTGCACGAGTTCGGCCAGGTGGTAGTTTATCGCAAGGTATCTGATGGATATCTAAGCAGGAGCTTACCAGGGAGAAATGTGGAAATTCAGCCGTGCATGCCAATAAGGTTTAACATACTGTAAATCGGTTGATGATATGTCTTCAAGAGACTCGTTCGGACTGAATAGCGACACCTGCTCAGCAATCTTGAGACATTCTTCATATGCGGCGATGGTTGCGCTGAGCTTTTCCTGGAAGGTGGGACTGTTTGGCTCGTAAGCAGATGAAAGTTCTTCGCGGGCTTTCTCGGCTTTGGAGAAGATTTCTCGCAGACTCAGCGGTTCTTCTGACATTTTGTGGAGGGTGAATGTTAGAGTTGTGCTGGTGACGAGGAAGTTTCGATACGTAGCCACGTGAGAGCGTGAAATGGTGTTGAGTCAGCACGGTCCTCTGAGTTGAGCATCGCGTACTACTACGTACCCCGCCATCCCCGTAAATCGACCGCCCGCTTCGAAGCATTCACTCTTAGGTTGACGACGCGCCCATTCGGGTATGCGAAATGAAGCTGACCACCTGTTTCAATGTACAGGCCAAAATTTTATAACATGCTATCACGTGGTCACGCGCGAGTGCGTTGTTTGCTGATTGGCAAGGCTTGCAGGCAGTCGCGCAAATAGCAGCGACCTCCTCTTCCCTTCACTCACCAACCCACTTAAGCGAAACACTTACACTGTTCGTTTTGCCCAAGGCGACTGTGACGATTCAGATACCCAAAGCGCATCCCAACTACTACAATGGTATGGATTGAAATTGAAGAGGAGCAGGAGGATTACCTCCTATCTGAGGAGAACCTCATCCGCAACATATCTATCAAAGACGACAACGAGATTGAGCAGTCCGGGCAGCATGATTATGAGTCGGACGAAGATTCTGACGCCGACTCCGACGATGCGCGTAGCCATGGTCCTGCGACAAGCATAGAGAAACGCAGGGCGCAGAACAGTATCATGAAAGCCTTTGCTACTGACATCAGTGCCGTCTTAACACAGAGAGAGGTTGAAGATGCAGCTGCAAAAAGCGCAAAAGAAGAGCAGCTCTCGATTCGTGATATTCTTGCGAATCAGGAAACAACAGTCCGTATCACCAATCCACGCGACTACCAGACTGAGCTGTTTCAGAGAGCAAAGTCTGAGAACATAATCGCAGTGCTGGATACCGGCTCCGGGAAAACACATATTGCAACCCTTCTGTTGCGACATGTCCTGGACATGGAGCTTGACCACCGGGCGAGAGGCGGCATTCCAAGAATGGCCTTCTTTCTTGTAGGTTCATCAACTCGGTTTACACAAACGCAGCTAACACTTCTAGGTCGACTCAGTCAACCTCGTTTTCCAACAAGCAAACGTCCTACGCTGTGGTCTCGATCAAAACGTGGAAGGAATATGTGGTTCAATGGGCGCGTCACTATGGTCAAAGTCGACTTGGCAGAGCTACTTTGATAAGAACATGGTTATAGTCTGTACGGCAGAAGTCCTCGTTCAGTGCATGATGCATTCTTTCACCACCATGTCCCAGATCAATCTTCTCATCTTCGACGAGGCTCACCATGCCAAAAGCAATCACCCTTACGCCCGTCTGATGAAGGACTATTACCTCCAAGAGACGGGCGTCTCTCAACGACCCCACATTTTCGGCATGACGGCCTCTCCTGTTGATACGAAGGGACTGTCAGCAGACCATGTCAAGGAGACTGCCAGGAATCTAGAGAAGCTGCTTCATTCCAAGATTGCCACCACTGCCGAGAGCACACTCGCTTCAAACAGCATCAGTCGACCAGATGAAGAAGTCGCAATGTATCCCCGCTTGCAGGAAGAGTACGAAACGCCATTACATCAAAAAATCAAAGCCAGGTTCGGAGACATACGGGCCTTTGACAAGTACTTTCTCGCATCAAAGCGCCATGGTAGAGAACTTGGACGCTGGGCTTCTGATATGTACTGGTCCTTTGTCTTTACCGACGAGCAGAGTCGCAAATTGGAGCAGCGAGAACGCCTTAAGCACTCCAAAAATCGGCCGGACGAAACCAAAGAGTGGGATGACAAAGTGAAGCGCTTGCAAGAGGCAGCCGAGTTTGTTCAACAATTCAATTTCTGCACGTGCACTTTGAGTGACCAGGATGTGAGCTCCAAAGTCCAGGTACTTTATCACTGGCTCAACCTGTATTATGAACGCAGCGATGAGGCTCGGTGCATCATATTCGTCGAACAGCGACAAACAGCGCGGTTGCTACAGCTTATTTTCTCACAGATTGGTGGCCCGCACCTCCGGTGTAGTGTGCTGGTTGGTGTCAACACCCGTGAGCATGAGCAAAACATATCTCTCCGCAACCAGATCCTCACCGTGGCCAAGTTCCGACGTGGAGAGCTGAATTGTCTCTTTGCCACTTCTGTCGCTGAGGAGGGCCTTGATATCCCTCAGTGCAACTTGGTCGTCAGATTCGATCTCTATCGTACTATGATTGCATATGTACAGTCTCGTGGCCGAGCAAGGCATCGGAATTCGAAGTATCTGCACATGATTGAAGAAGGCAACCATGATCACCGCGAGCGCGTCATAGAAGTCAAACTTGACGAGCAAGTCATGAGGCAATTCTGCAGAGAACTTCCGCAAGATCGTCACATCGATGAATACGACAATGAGAGCATGGCTCTTTTGACATTTGAGGATCAGTTATATCCGAGCTTCACCACCAAACTCGGTGCAAGGCTCTCATTTCGTTCAAGTCTAGCTATTCTCAATCATTTCGTCGCAACCCTGCCTGGACCCGACAGACAAACTATGCTACAGCCCACATACGTGGTCTGTCCTGATCTCAGCTACGACGGTCTAGATCCTCAAAGAAGAGGCTTCGTGTCGGAAGTAACACTCCCAGAGCACTCACCGGTCAATACGACCATTGGTGATGTGCAAAGCAAAAAGGCAATCGCCAAGTGTTCGGCAGCATATAACGCGTGTCTAGAACTCTACAAAAAGGGTTACTTAGATGACAACTTACTACCAACAACCTTCAAGCGATTGCCAGCTGGAAGGAACGCCTTGCTAGCACTCGGTAAGAAGAAGAAGGGTAAGTATCCCATGCTCGTCAAACCAGAGTTTTGGCAAGTAGGAAGAGGTCTGGTTCCTGCCAGTCTCTTTCTCACAATTGTTAATCTTGATGCTGGCCTGGATCGACCTCATCAACCTCTGGGCCTCCTTACCCGGAGTCAACTCCCAAGATTGCCAGAATTCCCCATCTACCTGACGGATGGTAGATCTTCCAACGTTGTTTCTCAGCGTTCTATAGTCTCGTTTCCTGTGTCGGCAGAGATGCTGGAAATAGTTACAGTGTTTACCCTGCGCATATACAAAGATATATACAACAAGGATTTCGAAAAGAATGCTCAGAATATGTCTTACTGGGTTGTTCCAATACTTCCGGAACGAGCATCTTCTCTGTCTTCCGTGACTACCCTCGACCAGATTCTGGATATGGATCAATTGCGCAACGTTTTCCACGAACCAACATGGAGATGGACACCGGAGACTAAACCTGAGGATATTATAAACCGCTACTTTGTAGATCCAGGAAATGGAGGCCGACGCTACTACTCCGAACGTTTTGCACCTCACCTCAAGCCACAAGATCCCGTCCCCAAGGACCTTGCTCGCCAAGGCCACAGATTCATGAGCAGTATTCTAGACTATAGCGATAGTACATGGATAAGAAGCAGGAACATCTTGAAATGGAACCAGTCGCAACCTGTCCTTCAAGCCGAAAAGATCCCTTTTCGCCGAAATCAGCTTGCACGTGCCGAGGAAAAGGAAAAGAGAGGATTCGCCAACCTCAAGGCGTACATTTGTCCAGAGCCTTTCCAGATATCCAATGTAGGTTTAGAGTTACTCTTATTTCTAAGCATTCAAATTATGAATACTAACAAATCAGCTTACGACACCATTCATAGTCATGTGCTATATATTACCAGTCATTATTCACCGCTTCAAAAGCTATCTTATTGCATTGGAGGCTTGTAACGTCCTGGATCTCAAAGTCAACCCAGCACTTGCTTTGGAGGCTTTGACGAAGGATTCTGAAAACTCGGAAGAGCACGATGAGGAGAAGATCAACTTCAAAAGTGGTATGGGCCCGAATTACGAACGGTATATACATATGCGCTGTGTGTAGATACGTACAAGCTGACATAAATCTAGACTAGAGTTCTTGGGTGACTGCTTCTTAAAGATGGCGACGACTCTTTCCGTCTTCGTTCAGCAGCCAGATGAGAACGAATTTGAATTTCATGTTCGACGTATGAAGATGCTGTGCAACAAGAATCTCATGGAGACAGCAGTGGGAACGAAGAAAGTCGTTTCTGCAGAAGGCACAGAGCAGGATCTGCAACTGTACAGATATATTCGCACAGAATCTTTCTCTCGGTAAGCGAATTAGAAAATCATCTGCAACCTGGCCTGACGTTAATAGTCGTACATGGTATCCCGAAGGCCTAAAACTGCTCAAGGGCAAGGGTGCGAACAAATCCCATGACGACTGGCTCAAGCTTACGCACGACCTGGGAGACAAGAGTATCGCCGACGTGTGTGAAGCCTTTATCGGCGCAGCCTTACAAGAGCATTACACAGGTGGTCAATGGAGACCCACTGATTGGGACGAAGCGGTAAAGGCAGTAAAGCTCTTTGCCAACAGCCCGGACCATACAATGTCAAAGTGGTCAGACTACTATGATGCATATCAAAAGCCAAAGTACCAGACTGCAGAGGCTAGTGCAGCGATGCTTGACATGGCTCGAAAGATTGAAATGAAGCATCCCTACCATTTCAAGTACCCTCGCCTCCTTCGATCAGCGTTCGTCCACCCCTCGTACCCCTACATGTACGAGAGCATACCCAATTACCAACGACTTGAATTTACTGGGGATGCACTCCTCGACATGGCGTTCATCACGCATCTCTACTTCAAGTACCCAGACAAGGACCCGCACTGGCTCACCGAACACAAGACAACAATGGTATCCAACCGGTTCCTCGGCGCCGTATGCGTCAAGTTAGGCTGGCACGTACACATCAAGCAAAACACGGCCACACTAACCAACCAGATCCGCGACTACGTCTTGGAAGCTGAAGAAGCCGAGCGAGAAGCCGGCGGCGCAGTCGACTACTGGGTCACCGTCAGTGAGCCGCCCAAGTGTCTCGCCGACGTCATCGAAGCCTACGTCGCCAGCATCTTCGTCGACGCCGAATTCGACTTTGGCGTCGTCCAAGCCTTTTTCGAAATGCACCTCAAACCGTTCTTCGTCGACATGGAGCTCGATTCGTACAAAGCATTTGCATCCAACCATCCTACCACGCGGCTCACTCGCCTTCTCACCATCGGCTTCGGATGCAGCGACTGGCGCATGGGTGCTCTGGAAACGGAAACCCTCATCCCCGGCAAAGGCAATGCGATTGCCGCCATGGTCCTGATTCACGGTAAAGTGCATTTCTACGCGTTGGCCCAGAGCGGGAGGTATGCGCGCGTCGGGGCTAGCCGGGCTGCGCTGGACAAGCTGGAGGGCCTGCCGCCGTTTCAGTTTCGCAGTGCGTATGGGTGTAATTGTGCGGATGAAGAGGGAGAGGGTGAGGGATCCAAAGCAAAGGAGGAGCACATGAGGGAGGCAGCGGGGTGGAGTATCTAGACATTGGCTGAGTAAGCTCGTCACAGGGCTGATGGTTTAGTATTTATGCGGCTTGGACCTGCAGTAGGATAACCATGTTGAGCGGTTTCGAGCGGCAAGAGTTATTTACGTCGTTTCGACGAGTTCATTTGTAGAATTGGAGGTTTTTTTTCCAACGGCTTTCGAAATAGTTTCCCCACCGTCTATACCATAGCATCGTGCTCTTTTATAGTCCATTAATTAGCTCATGTCAAGTAAACAAGTACAGGATATATACATAGGCATGCTCGCTTATACAGAAACACAATCAAAGAAAAAAGGAGAAAAGGCCACGTGATCCTTCCTTTCAGAGCCGTCGTCGCTTCGTCCTCGTGTCATCGGAATTCGTTACCCCTTCGTTATGCAAAACATCAACTGAATAAAGAAAGGCTTTTTACCTCGTACAAACCATCAAAGTCTCAAGATTAAAAGTACAGAGCGCAAACAACGAAAGAGACAAGAGCCAGCAGACCGCTGCCCCCGGGGCGCACAACTAGCCCTGTTCCTGTCTCAGTAGGCCGCGCCCCGTTGCCAGTTTGACTAGGCTGGCTGTCGTTGTCCCCACCGGTAGAGCTTGGGCTGGTATTTTCGCCGTTTGGTGTGTTGGCTCCATCCGAGACAATGTTGAGCTTGAGATTCTGAACCTGCTGGCCACCACTACCATAGATCTTCTGCTGAACATTTGTCTCATCGACACTGACCAGCCTTCCGTTTCGAGGGTTCTCGATACCGTTGTTGATGAGATCCTGGCACCCCGGGCAGACAGCCGGAATCGTAAAGTTCTTACTGAATTCATTTGCGGTTATGAGGCCGTCGCTGCATTCTGGAGCTTGGACATCGGTGGACTGGGGACTTGCTGATTCGAGTGCTGCGATGTCGAGCTTATTAAATTGCCTTTGGAGGTTATCGAAGTCTTGCATCAGTTTGACTGAACCGTCTTGTTCGATCTCGACCAAGCCATAGCCTGCCTCTTCGGCGGAGTACTCGTATACAAGACCACCGGAGAGAGCTCTCATCTGGTCGCCGTAGAGAGCCTGTACTTCATCGAATTCACGAGGGGTTACGCGATTGCAACCGTATTCGCTGAACTGTATGATAGTTAGAATTTGCTGATAGTGATAAATGCTGTACCAAGCATGAGACCTACGAAAACAGGAATAGCAGAATTTGCGAACATGCTGGCCAAGGCGTCATAGCCGGAGGTTTGTATGTTGTCACCATTGCACCAGCTGTAGGAGTTGAGACCAAAAAAGTCAGACGAAGACTCATCCTCATCGTGAACACATTGCATGTAGGCCCAGGTGTCTTGCAGAATCTCACGAACATCGGCAGCGGA
This sequence comes from Bipolaris gigantea, assembly GCA_030558545.1. NCBI lineage: Eukaryota > Fungi > Ascomycota > Dothideomycetes > Pleosporales > Pleosporaceae > Bipolaris > Bipolaris gigantea. The sequence continues at coordinate 43,437 of JALPSE010000132.1, read as the reverse complement.
ATAACCCACTGGTATGGTACGGTTGACGTGGTTTTTGATATAGTTCTTCATGTCACGTTGAACTGCCTGGTTTGCGTCAGTCAACCAGGAGGGAGAAATGTAGAAAATGCCAAAACTTACACGGATATACTGCGGATTGAACTCCGCCGTAGACAAATCGTTCATAACCTCGTTGGCGGAGAAGAAGCCAAGCGTGTTTGGGAAGTTCTTGAAGTTCTCAATGATTCCAAAGGCGCGGTTAAGATAGTCGCTGTTGTAGCTTGTCCATGGTTCGGCGCGGTTGATACTCTCGCCTGGTAAAGGGGAGTTGACGTCGAGTAGCATGTAAATGCCAGCGGCATTGAAAATGGAGGCACACTCGGAGTGATCAAGGGTAGGATCAAGATTGTAGACACGAAGCGTATTCACACCAAGCCTTTGCATGAGGACTGCATCTCGCAAACAGACGCCGGAATCCGTCAGGGCATCCTCTTTGTTGGAGGGTTGATATGCGCCTTGTCCACCGGGCTGGTAGTCGACACCAACTATCATAAGGCGCTCACCAGTAACAGTGTCAATGAAGTCACGGCCGCGAACTTCAACGGGATTGACAGCATGGCCAAGGTACGAGAAGAGGGCTGGGAGAATTACAGCCGCACGAGTAAGCTAAACGCACGAATGATTAGCGATGCGGGCACTAGCGGAACCATGCGTGCTACGGTCTTGGTGCAAGGTACTTACAAAAGACATATCAGCGAACGACTGTCAGATAGCAACAATTGTGAAACGAAAGATGCAAAGCCCTAGGGAACAGATACTAGACAGCGGCTCAACCCAGTCTTATAATGTTATGATAGCCGGTTTGCGGCAGTATCGCACCCGGTATTGCACCAACGCTAGTTGCAGGTGTCCTTGGCGGGAGAGGATCAGCTAAGACGGATTACCAGCCGGATAGCGTGCTATGGTTCGGGAGAACAAGAAAAAGAGGACGTGGGGAACCGATCAGTCTGTCTGAAATGACGGAGAGCCAAGGAAGTGAGTGGAGAGAAGAGAGAGAGAGAGGTGGACTGGATTGAGTGAAAGCCAAAGCAATTCACCGTCACCATCACCAACACGACGGCCACAACAATAAACAAGCGAGGCGGGCAGGAGCAACTCATCACGCCGCATACCCGGAAGGCGCGATCGGGGTCGAATCTTGGCAATCGAGTCAACCAGACGAGGCAGGAGCGGGATGACCTCAGGACTCACGGCCGTTGGCGATATCAGCAATGTGAGCGGTAGTGCCAATGTCAGTGTCAGTGCAAGGTCCAAGTGCCATACTAGTGCTAGTGCTAGTGCTAGTGTCCATGGGGAATGGTGGGCCGCGAAGAAGCTTTGCTATCCCGGCTCAAGCCCCCCACCATATCTTGCTTTTCCATGCGCATGCCATCGGCAGCATCTTGCATCCTACCAGCCGTGCGCCCCTGGTAACAAGTCCGAGTAACCGTGACGCCACTCTCCATGCATCCCCAGCCACTCGTTTTCTTGCGTATCGGCTTACCAATGGCGACAAGCTACGGGCTACGGCACTGTCTGCACAACAGTGCGCTTCCGTCAACATTTCACATTCCCGCGCAGTTCTGTTCCTAATCCCCGCCCTCGGATCCTTGCGGTTGCTCGAGCTAGCTATGGCACTCAAATGGTCGGTTGCTCCATGTGGGACGCTTGCGCAGCTTCTTAGTTCGCAACATGCGCTTGGCCTTTGAGAAGCCTGTCTACCGGTTGTTGGGGCCGTTGGAATCCAGTTTCATGCAAAAAGAGCTTCCGCTAACTGCTGGACGGGTCTGCTGGCGCGCACTCATACACCTGGCAACGAAGCACGCCCAGGCGCTCGTCATCCACTCATGTCCACGTCCTGTGCCTTTCTCTTCACGCCGCCCTCACCGCCCTCGGTTTGCTTTTGGAACTTGGCCTGAACTGCCTCGAGCAATACCTCCTTGACCACCGCGAGGCTTCCCACAGCAGCGTGTGTAGCTCCCTCAATGAGCGCATCTGGTTCTGCACCAACGTCTCCCTTCATCCACATCTCCGTGATCTCGTCTCTCGAAGCCAAGTAGCCCACCACGCACGCTGCAACCACTTCCTTGTGCTCCGCAGGACATGGGTCCAGAATCCTAAGTAGCTCTTGCTCGGTTTTTGACGACGGGTTTTGTACAATTGCGGCCACTCCTCCACATACTACATCCACGCAGTCAATCCCCGCGTCTGTTATCGCAGCACTGGCAACTGTGATGCAGCCTGCCAAGACATTCAAGAGTCCCCACCCGCTGCCTGTTGCGCTTCCCCCGCTTGCCAAATCACCCCACCAGCCATCTTCATCGCCCTCAAGAATTGTGACCACAACTTCCACGCCGCTCTTGGGCCATCTTTCGCCAATGATAACCCCTCGCAGTGCTGTCTCCAGATGTACGCCCAGGTCGCGTTCTGTTGCGTCGCGTAGATAGCCCCGCCTATGCCGTGTTGCAAACGGTGCAAATTTCACAGTGGTCGTTAGGAGAAGCGACGGACTAAAAGGCGCGCTGCGGGGGAGGGGCTTTGGGCCTTGTATTGAGGCCGTTATCTTAAGCGATGAAGTTGGTGCGATGAGGCTAGAATTGTTCGCAACCGAAGATGACGGTATCTCGAGGTAAGCGGAGCCGGACGCAGAGGGTATGATGGATGTTTGGAGGACTACATTTGAGTGTTAGCAGACAAATTACGGGTAACCAGCGCATCCTGGAGCTATGCAAAGCTTTCAGACACTTTGTTCTAAGCAATGATATCCAGATCGAGCGAACAAGGTGTTCGTATAAGCGCCGATGGGTAAACCTAGCAACTCACAAATCCTGCGAAGCTCATTCGGACCTCTTGATCTTGTCGGTCTCAACTTCTCGACATACTGCGGCTCTCTGATAGTGCGCACAAATACAGGAGTACTTGTTCCACCACTAGGCCCATTATTTCTCCGTCTGTCAATATTCATGGCCATTGTGTGGAAAAAGATGTTTGTGCTGCTAGAAATGTGGATGATCTCATGGCGGTAGACGCGCAAATTATGCATGACTAAGCTGCAGATCCGCCAAGAGTTCGTTCCTCAAGCTCAATTTTCCTTCGCGTCCGGGCCAACTTTCTTTCCTTACCACACTTTAGCATTCGAGGTACGCTACCACCACATTTTCCTTCTACCCAATCTTCCATGATTGATACCCTTGAAATACGTTCTTGTGATCTCAAATGAGCTTTGAACACATGCACCACCCTCTGATCTCGTCTCTATCAGCCTTTGTTTTTCACGACAGGCTTTGTGACTTTGGCTGACTTAATTCAGATGCGATAGCAATCACATCTCGCAACGGTGCCCAGTCACCAAGATGGATATATCGACAAGGTGCTGGCAATGCACATGAGCTGCCGCTGTCATACTCTTCTAGCAAGATGTGCGCATACGGGTATGAGCATGGGGCTAGTGGGATTTCGAGGCTTTCGCTGAGCGCAGGCTGCTATTTCGGTATGCGTCACTGGAGGTCTTCACCGTCCAACACAAAATATGGCTTGCCTAGACACACTGTGACACTGCTCATGAGCGCATTCACACTGCCTTGACCTGGTGTAGCCAGGAAGGCCAGGCACTGACATTTGGTAAGTCAAGCTCTGCACTCCTCCAGTCTTGTTTCATGATGAACGTATTATTTCAGTTCTGCTTCCGAACTACAATGTGGAAGTCATATACCGCTTACCTTTGTCTGATATTACTTGCTTTATATCTTGTTGAATCAATGCTTTAAACGGGCATTGCTGACGTTCTAAGCAGACTATAGCATAGCTTACATCTTGCACTCACCCAGTGGTAAGCACTTCACCTTCCTCTTCTTTCGCCAGGAAGAAAACTAGTCTATCCATTCAATGACATCTATTGCCGGGTCATCCTCCCGCACCCTACCAGCTTCAGCTGGGATGACGGGTTGTGGAGTTGCAATGTTGGCTCGTCCAGCGCTGCGTAATTGTGGTCTTTGTGCTGAAGGTTGTGGCAATCCGTCTTGGGCGGCCGCAACAAGAGGCCAGGTGATAGGGGATGATTAAACACGGCTGTCTGAGCATATTGCATACTCTGAAAGTTTTGCGAGATTACTGCTTGAGCACTGCTAACGGCGCTCAGATCACTTTTTGTAATAACATCCACAGCTTCGCATGTGCGGTCCGTGAGTAGCGCCGAGGGTGGAATGGCGGCATGCTTGGGGGGCGTTGGTAGCTTGGGTAGATGTAGTTAGATAGTCGCAAATCCTATGATTTACATTTGCCCAGATTAGACAGTCATCTTTGTATCAGTGTTTTGTTCATTAGGGACATGCCTGTGGGTGCCATGTGTAACCGCCTTCGAGGACATACCGTCATGGCGCTGGTGGTGATAATAAAGTCTCCATTGGCTACGGCAATCAAGTACGCGGTACAGGTGTGACAGACAGCCTCGCAATCAGGGCTGCATGGATGGTGAGGCAGGGTGCTGTGTCTTCTCCGCTGAATCTCCGGCGAATACGTGCGCCTACGTATCATCGCTCTGAAACGGCCATCTTACTAGTCAGCTTGGCTTAGCTTCACGCCCCCGAACAGCTGCAAAGTGTCCGAAACGCAGCGAACAAAACGTCTGGCCTCCCGCTGGGCATGCGCATCGAGTTGATAGTTTGCTGCAATCACTGGCAGTTACTGCAGACCATCGACATAGTTTGCTGCAATCACTGGCAGTTACTGCAGACCATCGACATTAGTACAGCTAAACTTTAACGCGGCCTTGGCGGATTGATCCTCGGCCAAGACCTACCAGAGGATACCAAAGACGCGCGAGCCCTCGATTGATCCAGCAACCCACTCTCCTCTCGCCGCAATCACCACGGCTGACTACACCTCTCCCCTGGCAGGATAGGGGAGAACAGAGCATCATTGTTCCGTGGCGCAGCCGTGTAGTCTGCGAGGTCTTAGCTGACCAGGGTTTCAACGGGACCGATCCATACTATCTAGTGCCTGTCCTCCACGAATGCTTCCTTCATACTCCACGTCAAAAGGGAAAATGCATCGTAATGCGTTTTCCAACGGGGCATACCCCTCCCAAGGAGGAGGTACTTTTTCCATACAGCCTCACAAGTACGTCTATACACCGCAATGCACAGCTCAACCCCAGCGCACTATCTCTGCGCCGTACCTCCTTTACCCCCACGACTCTGGCCGCACAGAATCCTGACGTTGATTGTGTCTTTAGATTTCAGCCGCGGTCACAGCCTGCCCTGAGACGGCGAAGAACGCTGATACAGCGCCTGCTGCTTGTGGGCTCACTTTTCTTTACAGCGCTCTTCTTCTTTTTTCCCAACCTGCGACCAAATTTGGGCTCTGGACCCCTGAGCCTCATGACTTCGAGCGACGATTCGCAACTCGAGACAGTACGATACTACGACTTGAACAATGTCCAGGGAACCGCAAGGGGATGGGAGAGGGAGGAGCGGATACTTCTTTGCGCTCCATTGCGAGACGCATCCCCACATCTGCCCATGTTCTTCAGCCACCTCAAAAATCTCACATACCCACACAACCTCATTGACCTGGCATTCTTGGTTGGAGATTCCAAGGACAACACAATTTCACTCCTGACGGAAAAGTTGAAGGAGCTGCAGGCCGACCCGGACCCAAAGCAGCAATTCGGAGAGATTTCGATCATGGAAAAGGATTTTGGGCAAAAGGTCAACCAAGATGTTGAGAGTCGCCACGGTTTTGCTGCACAGGCTAGCCGTCGAAAGTCAATGGCGCAAGCTCGCAACTGGCTATTGAGTGCTGCTTTACGGCCTACACACAGCTGGGTATACTGGAGAGATGTGGACGTGGAGACGGCTCCGTTCACCATCTTGGAGGATCTCATGCGCCATAACAAAGATGTCATCGTACCCAGTATGTTTCACTTCATACAACAAAGGTATGCATTGCTAACATGTTGTTCAGATGTCTGGCGACCGCTCCCTGATTGGCTTGGCGGAGAGCAACCATATGATCTAAACTCCTGGCAAGAGTCCGAAACTGCGCTTGCTCTTGCCGATACGCTCGACGAGGACGCCGTCATTGTAGAAGGTTACGCAGAGTACGCGACCTGGCGCCCACATTTGGCATACCTTCGCGACCCCTATGGTGACCCGGACATGGAAATGGAAATTGACGGTGTTGGTGGTGTCAGTATTCTTGCAAAGGCAAAAGTCTTCCGCGCCGGTTGCCACTTCCCCGCATTCAGTTTCGAGAAGCACGCTGAGACGGAAGGATTCGGCAAGGTAAGAGATTAGCCCTCTTCTCGTGCCACAAAGCTAATCTACTTCAGATGGCCAAGCGCATGAAGTTCTCAGTCGTCGGTCTGCCCCACTATACCATCTGGCATCTTTACGAGCCTAGCGTCGACGACATTCGGCATATGGAGGAGATGGAAAAGGAACGCAAGGCGAAGGAGGCTGAAGAAGAGGCCAAGAAGGCCAAGGAAGCTAAGATCAAAGAATCCTTTGACGAAAAGAAGGGCGACTGGGAGAAGGAGAAGGCCGCAGTTCAGGAGCTGATTCAAAAGGCAAAGAGCGAGGCCAAGGAAGGGGAGCAGAAGGGCGAGCAGCCAGAGGAGAAAAAGAAGGAAGAAGTCAAAGAAGAGAAGCCAGCTGAGAAGAAAGAGGACAAGTCTTAGCACCTACAGTACATGAATAACGTGAGGGGCTACAAGGCTTCGACATCTCTTACTCATGCAGCTTCGTGTGTGCAGTAGGGATGCGCGAGTACGGCAACGACAGTAACGACTTGGGTAGACTGGGAGCGCGTATCTGGAGCGTTGGTTTCTCTCAACTCAATGCATGCTTTGGCTGGGATCCAATAACACCAACATGGAGTATGTCAATGTTGGGCTGGGTTAACTTGTAGGAATCAGAGCTTGTCGCTTTCTCTTGTGGCGGGCGTTAGACAACCAATTTGAAGGGTTGCATATATTAGACGGCAATTGTTGCATCACAGGGCGCTGAGGGGGGCAGGCCCGGCAGTAGAATTAGCAACGTATTCATCTGTAATAATAGTTGACACTATCTTGAGTCGGCCATGTGGGGTTTCCAGCTGGTGTTGGTTCGGGTGGTGCTTGACCCTAGGTAGGATGTTTGGTTAGGACCCTGGCACGACCAGTGTTGCGTCTCAGCACCCCCGAAACTCCGCTGCGTACTAGGGCTAATCCGCCAGATCACCAAAGGGATCATTTTGCCAGTTGCCTAGTACTTACGGACACATTGTCAGTAGACGACTCCTAATTGCACTCTAGAGGCTCGGAATACGTCTACCTTTTTCCAGGCAACAGCAAAAAGTTGGGAGAATGCGTGTCATCTTTCCAATCGACTGAACGTAGCATATAGTTGTTCATGCGCCCGCCAGTATAACGACACCGTGTCGCGCGCAATACTTCCCCCACCACTTACGCAACTACACACCAGCCTTCCGGCACCATGTCGAGCAGCGACGGCGACGAAAATGGCGCGTCAACCCTCCAAGAGACGATCGCAAGCCTGGACCCCCGCCCCATTACCGTCGCAGTCAACCCAGTAGCTCTCGTCGTGACAGAATGTATTACCGTCACGTCGGCGATGCGAAAGCATGCCCGCTGGGCGCATTCGTCAGTCGCAGCGATATTGGGGAGCTCCTCCAACAAGGCTCCAACCGTACAGCGGCGTGATCGAACAGGACAGGGCATTGTGAATGCAGGAGAACAAGAGGAGGCCGTTCCGAGCAGATGGGGATTGCGGGGGAAGAAGGGCAAGAGCATGCAAGACAATCCCCTCATGTCTGCATTTGCGCGCCTAAGAAATAATCTCAAGGGCTGTAAAAGTAGGAAAAAACCATTCGCAATGGGTTCTACTCCAGAGCTATGCTAATGCTACCACGCCAGATATCCGGACATTCGATACGCCCTCTATGCTTCACCCCTTCCTACAAGTCATCCGCTCGTCTTCCACCTCTGCGCCCATTACCTCACTCGCCCTGATTGCCATTACCAAGTTTCTGTCGTATGGCATCATTGGCCACGATTCTCCACGCCTACCAGAAGCTATGCAGCAGCTCTCTTCTGCCATTACACACTGCCGTTTCGAAGCCACCGACTCTGCGGCGGACGAAATCGTCTTGCTCCGCATCCTCAGGCTGATGGAGGTTATGATATCGGGCCGCGGAGGAGAGGTACTCGGCGACGAGAGCGTATGCGAGATGATGGAAACGGGCTTGAGCATGTGCTGTCAGGCACGACTCTCCGAGGTGCTGCGACGATCCGCCGAGGTGGCCATGGTTTCCATGTGTCAGGTTATATTCAGGAGATTGAAGACCCTCGAGGTTGAGTCGCCAGATGAACTGCAGGCCATGGACGAAGAGCTCGAGGGCAAAGACGAGCAGGACGGCCTACGGATGGACCCAACAGCAGACGGCGGAGGCAATGCTGCACAGCACAAGGTTGAAGCACTACAGCTTTCGAGCGACCTTGACAAGGGCCAAGAAGATAACGAAAGTACCGCAAATCCGGCGAGTAGTACTCTGGATCTTCCTACGACAGCTGCAGACGGGGAGCTCAAGTCCGCCATCGACATCAAGCCATACTCGTTGCCGTCTATAAGAGAGCTGTTTCGAGTACTGGTTGATCTACTGGACCCGCATGACCGACAGCATACCGATACCATGCGTGTCATGGCGTTGCGCATTGTTGATGTCGCACTCGAAGTTGCCGGACCCTCAATCGCAAGTCATCCTAGTCTTGCAAACTTGGCCAAGGATACCCTGTGTCGGCACATTTTCCAACTAGTCAGGTCGGACAACATGGCGATTCTGAACGAGTCATTGCGAGTCGCTGGCACCTTGTTGGCAACATGTAGGAATGTGCTCAAGCTGCAACAAGAGCTTTACCTCTCTTACCTAGTGGCTTGCCTCTTTCCAAGGGTGGACATACCAGTAGAGCCTGGTATTGAGCCTTCATTATACGAAGGTGTGCCACAGGCGCCAAGTCTCATAAAGCAACCACCACGACAAAACAGCTCCAGCGGCCGTTCGACCCCAGTACCTGTTAAAGATCGACAAAAGCTGGGTTTGGAGGGAGGTGTCCGAAAACCCGATGCTCGAGAAGCCATGGTGGAGAACCTGGGCGGCTTAGTTCGGATATCGTCATACATGGCAGAGTTGTTTGTCAACTATGACTGCGAGATTGACCGTGGTGATGTCTGTATGGACATTGTGGGGCTTCTCTCGCGGAACGCCTTCCCAGACTCGGCAACCTGGAGTACTGTCAATGTACCTCCTCTCTGCTTGGATGCCCTCCTCGGCTTTGTGCAATCCATGGCCGATCGTTTGGACGATGAACCAGTGACGCAAGGTTACCCCAGTGTCGAATCGCTTCGTGAGCAACGAGCACGCAAGGCTGTCATCATCAAGGGTGCAACCAAGTTCAACGAGAAACCCAAAGCTGGCATCGCGTACCTAGCGTCACAAGGCGTTATATCCGATCCTGATGATCCCAAATGCATCGCTGAGTTCATCAAAGGCACAACGAGAGTTGATAAGAAAGTTCTCGGAGAGTTCATCTCGAAAAAAGGGAATGAAGCGATACTTAGCGCCTTTATCGACTTGTTCGACTTCACTGGGCAGCGCATTGATGAAGCGCTCCGTCAACTTCTACATGCTTTCCGTCTTCCTGGAGAATCTGCACTTATTGAAAGAATTCTCACAGAATTCTCTGAAAAATACTTCAAGATGGCAAAGCCTGAAGGCATTGTCAACGGTGACGCTATCTACATTCTCACATACGCAGTTATCATGTTGAACACCGACCAACATAATCCCAACATGAAGCAAAAGCGAATGCAACTGGAAGATTTCAGGAGAAACGTACGGGGTGTCAATGATGGAAAGGACTTTGACGCTGAATTCTTGGAGAAGATCTACGAGTCTATCAAAAACCGTGAAATCATCCTGCCTGAGGAGCACAGCGACCGAAACGCCTACGAGCATGCGTGGAAAGAGCTACTCGTCAAGTGCCAGTCAACATCCGATATTGCCATTTGTGAAACCAACATTTTCGATGCAGACATGTTTGCTGCTACTTGGAAACCCATTGTAGCAACACTGGCATATGTCTTCATGTCCGCTACCGACGATGCTGTCTTCTCACGCGTTGTGCAAGGGTTTGACCAATGCGCTCAAATTGCAGCGAAATACGGGCTTACTGATGCTTTGGACCGCATCATCTCGTGCCTTTCGTACATAAGCACATTGGCGCCTGATGTGCCCCCGAGCACTTCATTGAACACTGAGGTTCAGGCCGACAAGAAGAGCGTCATGGTCAGCGAGACTGCTGTCCGTTTTGGTCGCGATGCCCGAGCGCAATTAGCAACCGTTGTGCTGTTCCAGGTCATCAAAGGCAACGAAGCGTCGATAAGAGGCGGATGGGAACATGTATGTCTCTTGTTTGTATACCCAGGATATCGCTAACATTGACAGCTTATTCGCATCATGGTCAACCTCTTCGTCAACTCGCTGATACCGCCTTACTTTCTCTCCTTCCAGAAAACCCTTGCCTTGGCACCAATACCCCTCCAGAACCCAGCTCAAGTTATTGACCGTGCTGAGCGTCCCGCTGATACTGGAATATTCTCAGCTCTGACATCTTATGTTTCCAGCTTCGCTAATGATGAGCCACCCGAGCCATCGGACCAGGAAATAGAATACACACTTTGCACTGTAGATACGGTCAAGGAGTGCCATTTCGAAGACATTCTTGCGAATATTAGTCAGCTCCCCGTAGATTCTCTCAGGTCGCTACTTGATTCATTACTTCGGCACCTGCCCGAAGACGGATCGCCAACAGTCATTGTAGTGAAGCCTGAAATTCCAGGTGCAAGTCCACGAACATCTGTTCCTCGGCAGAAAGGCAAGGGTCCTCTTTATGACCCCAGCTTGGTCTTTGTTCTTGAGCTGGCCACTGTATTGGCCCTACGTGACGAAGAAACTGTCAAGAATCTTGCAAAGGATGTAATCGATGCGCTGGCGTCAGTCATTAGAGATGCTACTAAGCATCATTATGTGGTAGTCGCCCGTTCGGCATACTACCTCCTGAGCCTGCTCAAGGCTAGTAATGTGAGCACTGATACGCAAGATATTTAAATTCTTCTAACATGAGTAGGACTACGACTTCATTCGGGCGCCAGTTCTTATGCACACTTTCTCGAGCTTCAACGATTCACTGCTGCAGGAGTGCGCACAACCAATCCTCAAGGGTTTGAGCGATTGCTGCAAGGGATCCAATGCGCTCCGCAGTGAGCTTGCAGGCTCGCCAGACTTCTGGACGATTCTCAGCAGGTTGGCTAATGTGCCTGATGCCGCTGGAGATGTCTTTTTACTTGTGGAAGACCTAGCTACATCGCCACAGCCAGGCATTACCGCAGACAACTATGAAGCTGCAATTGCGCTTCTCAATGAGTTTGCAACTGCTGCTCAGGTGGGAGCACGAGAGGAGCAGCTGTACGACCAAGCAGTGCGGCGCAACAAGGGACAGAAGCTCAAAAAGCCGGAGAACAGTGAGATTGTCATAAGAGGCAGTACGGCTATGAGCATTGTCTTCCAGTTGTCCAGTCGAGTACCGAACTTTATCAAGCAGTCTCATCTCGAGACTACCAAGGGTAAATTGATTGATTGAAATTTACACATGCGGATGCTAACGATCTCGCAGCATGGACAGCATATTGGTCTCCTATTCTCAAGACGCTTGCACACCAATGTCTGAACCCTTGTCGTTCCATCCGTCAACAAGCTTTTGTCTCGCTCCAGCGCACTCTCCTATCTGCCGATCTTGCCTCTCCTGACCACAAGGAATGGACCTCCATCTTTAGCGAAGTGCTCATCCCACTCATCACTCAACTCCTGAAACCAGAAGTGTACCAATCCGATCCTCTCGGTATGAGCGAAACGCGAGTCCGCGCAGCCACCCTCCTCAGCAAAGTCTTCCTGCACTACTTAGTCCTCCTGGACGGCCTAGGCGAGAAGGGAGAAAAAGGTCTGTTCGAAGAACTTTGGATCACCATCGTCAGTATCATGGACCGTCTAGGCAACAGCGGCCAAGGCGACATGGAAGAAGCCGTAGCCGAGAACCTCAAGAACATGCTCCTTGTCCTGAGTAGCGGAGGCTACCTCGCTCCGCCCGACGAAAACCCAGAACGTGAGGAACTCTGGTATGAGACGTGGAAACGCATCAATCGCTTCCAGCCGAACTTGTTCGCTGAGCTGTTCCCCGAAGAAGCAGGCAAGCCGGCGCGCCCGAGGCCAGCTAAGGATGAGAGGGCCGCAACGAAGAGCCCTGTGCCGCCAGTTGAGAAACGAGAGGTGGATATTGCAGTTAGGACGAAGGGGGATGGAAAGAAGAATGGTGCCAGTGGGGAGACTGACGAGGATGAGGAAGGGAAAGAGGCCGAGCAGAAGAAGAAGGCTGAGGGGAAAGATGATTAGACTTTTTCTTCTTTCTGAAATAGTTGGCTCTGGGGTGTTGTTGCCAGAGTAGACGATTCCATGTTACGAGTTGTGTAGTACTAGACGCCTTGTTGTTGCTGGAGAGAGCATGTAATTGATACGCACGGCCACATTTATCCTCTCTGCAAAAAAAAACCACCCCCCCTCTACCCGTTTTCCCCCCTCTTGATACCTACCTGATTCTTTCCACGATACAGACGAGGAAGGTTTTGCCCACATGGACACATTCATCTTGACACCCCGTCCGTACATGGCAATCAGGTTGAAGAAGAGAAGAAGAAGAAGAGAAAAAAGACATGGATCGTCGAATCTTTGATTTCTCGCACAAATATATATATACGGGTACTGAAAAGTCGTCTCAACCCCCAGCTTGCTGAGACAAGCTTACCCACGTAGGCATTCCGTGCTTCGTGTCCCCTATGCTGCCTTGTCCTTTTCAGATACTTAGTTCATGCGGCCTTGGAAACCCCTTTTGGCAGGGTGCACTACGATGGTGGCAGGGGCTGCTGCAGCGGGAGCCTCTGCGGCGGGAGCCTCTGCTGCTGGTGCTGGTGCTGGTGCTGCGGGTGCCTCAGCAGCGGGTGGCGCCTCAGCAGCGGGTGGCGCCTCAGCGGGTGGTGCCTCAGCAGCGGGCGGTGCCCCAGCAGGTGGTGGGCCACCAGCGCCCTCCTCCTCAGGGGGAGCAGGTACAAAACTGTAAAAGAAACAAATCAGCTCAAGCTCAGAAAAAAAAAAGGCACATGGCAGATGGTGTTCAACTTACGCAGCAGCCTCCAAAGCCAACTTGCCCTGCGTTCCGCCAACAACATCCGTACCATCAACACTAGCACTGCTCTGCTGGCTCTTCTTCGTATACTCGGCCAACTGCCTCGCGTCCGCCGGGTTGATCGTCATGACTTGCCCGACTTGGCAATGCGGCCCGGTGGCACAGTACAAGAACATGGGCTCAGTGCTCGTAACGGGCATGTTGAAAGTTCCGACTTCAGTCTGGCCATCTTCAAAGGGGATGTGACCGCTGTGCACGCCGCCGTCCATGGGCGTGCATGCCGTGTCGGCGGTGGACTGAGTAACGGTGTGGTTACCGTTTGAGAATTGGAACTGCACAATATCGCCTACAGCAGCAGTGATGGAGTTGGGGACAAATGTGTCCTGGGGACCTCCAACAACGACGGGTATGATTTGGCTAGCGCGGCGGAGAGGGTTTCCTGATACAGAGGATTAGAAGATGTGAATCTCAATTGTAGTAGGAAAGTACAGGGACGTACTCTTGATAGCAGGCAGCTTGCCAGCGGTCCTGAACGATGCACCAGGAAGCGCGGCCGCTGTAGCAGCAAAGACAAGAGACAAGGCGAAGCCCTTCATGTTGTATTGAAGACTCAAATCAACTTTTGATGCTTTACAAATACGTGTATCGAGGGTATCAAATTTCGGACAGCAAAGAAACCGTTCAACGGTTAGTCCTCAAATCAGAGAAGAGTAAAAATGAGTAAGGTATTATTCAACGACCGTTTCTACGACTAGCGCAGATCAAAGAAGAGTAAGAAAAGAGTGATGCGAAGCGAATTAAAAAGGATGCGAAGAAGATTGATAATAAAGAGAGACAACCAAAAAAAAACAAGGCTCGCAAGAATATCTGCCTGATATATAAGTACCTACCACCAACCTCCACTTTAATTCCGCTCCCCCCCCCTTTCACCCGTTTCTCTGTCGTCCACAATCCGCCTGAATCAGCTGCGCAACCCCACGTTCCCACACACGAATCTCCCTCCCTCACCTCCTGCCAAACCCGCATCTCAAACACGCAAAGAAAAGAAGCGGCCTGAAGGTAGGCCTCCAAGTTGAGCCTAACCGCCCTGTCAGACTCATTCGTGTGGGTACCCAAGCCGGCGCGACCGTTCCACCTACGCCAAAACGAAGACTCGCCAAGCTCAACCAACACCCATCACTACTTGTTTTTTTCCTGCTGCCTTTTCTCTTTGGTTGGCCTGGTCAGGGTATATCGGAATGGCCTCGACGGCATGCGATGGATCGTTTGAGGATAAGTGGGGAGCCAAGCGGGTAGCTTGCACGTTTGGAAACCGTAACTGCCTTACCAGGCGCGGCGACAAGGGCTTGGGAGGGGTCCCACCAAGGCTTGCAAAACACGCGGCTTCGGCTGAGGCCGAGCTCCGGTTGGGAAATACTTATTCGAACATGTTTCTACGTGCGTGTAGGTGCTCCACCGGAAAGGAGGCGCTGGCTGGCGCTGCTGGATAGTAGACCTGCTTCCGTAGTACGTACTACCTCCAACAGAAGAAACTTGTGGCATTGGCTAACTTGAACGCTCAGATCGCAGATACCGTGTCTTCCATTTGTAAGCAAAAGCAAGTGTCGTGTCGGTGCATACGTTTGGCAGGATTACACTGGGCACTGCATTGCCGCGCTGTCCCAAACCAGCCTTGCGTTTGCGTCCAGGAGGCATCTCCAGGTGTACATGGGTAAGTTTCGTTAGTTCAATTCTATTAGCTAATCAGATCTCGAGTAAAACAAGCTGCGTATACCAGAGTACTATTGATATTTCTATTACCACGATTCGGATTGCGAAGAGCTAATAAATCACCATAGTAGGAGTGATGATGTAGTAGGAATACGAGTGGAAATAAGAGTAAGAATAAGAATATGAGTAAGCACAAGGGTAGAAACGAGGGTTCCTTTAGACCCCCTTTTCCATATACTCCAATTACGTAAGTCTCAGACGGAAAGGAAAGTAAATAATAAATCGTGTGCAACTATACTCCTTTGGAGATACTATACCACAGATGATCGGGCTAACGAAACTTGCCCATGTACAAGCGGACGCTTTGAGTCGGCACCTGCATCCGTTACCATGGCCAAGCACGACGCAGCCGGCTTGGCCTAGGATGCATGACTGCGTGGAGCCGAAAAGGAAGAAGGGTGTTGTTGACGCCAAGGCCATGTCAAGTGAGACAGCGTATACTTCAGATGACAGCTGTAAAGTTGATTACGGTATTTCCAAGCATCTTGCGTCATCTATCCCGCCAGATCGGTTATCTCACATGTCAGTACTTGGTCTATGCATGACGCTCGTCCCCGTTGTTCGCCGGCTATATTCCGCGATTATGTACAACTGCGCTGAATCGTCGGTACGTTTTCTCGCATGGGTTAGAATCGGCTCTTCTGGTTCACTTCTTAGTACACAGCTCGTACTTTTGAAAGCCAATACCGTCGTTGTATATAGGCAGTGGAATCGAACAATCACGAAGCATTGACAAGGGACTAATTGAAACTGACAAGGCAGAAAAACAAAAACAACGACAATCAAATGCAATCGACAGATGTAGGAAGTGCAATCAGGTTTCATTATTGGTTAGCTCTGCACCGATAAGGGCATAACTAAAGGTATTGTACGGCGGGCACCCCAGGCGACTCGAGCGTGGCTGCTTCAGCTTCCCCGTAGACACCGCATAGCCCTATCGCAGACAGGACATGGTGATGTCATGCACTTGCATCGGAACCAAGGATAGCTTTTGTCAACAGAAACGCAGTCGTACACAGTGTATTTAGGGAGCATGTCCAAGTGCGACCGTCTTCAGATTTGCAGGCAAGAGCCTCAGATGGATTCGTTTAGAGGAAGTAGTCCGGAGTCCTTCGTGATACCATGGGCTCGCCCGCTCGTGGGCAAGGATCGAACTGCAAGCTAGGGCAGGAGTTAGAGAGTTGTAGTGTGTGATGAACATACAGGCACTTACAAGGTGTACTTCAGGTGCTCGTCAATCTCCATGATTGCGGCCTGGTTACCGCATCTGTAACAGTAGTTTGGTGCTGTCACATGTAAGCCGTCAAAGCCATCAAGTTGGCACAGAATGTCGTACCTGAGAATATAGTCACAACGTTCCTATCTTGCGACCAGTTGTATCCCTCCATGACAAGCTGATGAGCACGTGCCACGAGCGTCAAGCCGTTGTTGTGATTGAATGCCTCCGAGATGTCCTGTCCAAAAGTGTATCCGGCACCACGAGGTGATATTCCCCAACCGCACCTGTCGTCTGGGTCGGACCAAAGCAGATCGCACATTGGACCCTCGTGAGGCACCTCTTGTATACGGTCAAGCGCCCGAATGTTGTCGAGCGTGTCGATACTGGGAGAGAGACCGCCGTGAAGACAAAAGATCTGGTTGTCGATCAAGGCGGTGAGGGGCAGGTAGTCAAACAAGTCTGTAAAGTATTTCCAAACATTGGCGTTGCCGTACTTGCGGAGACACTCGTCGTAGAAGCCGTATACTTGGGTGATTTGACGGGATTCGTGGTTACCGCGGAGGATGGTGATACGCTGGGGGTATCGAATCTTGAGTGCAACCAAGAGAGTCACAGTCTCAACGGAAAAGTAGCCACGGTCGACGTAGTCGCCTAGGGGGATTAGTATACAGCCAGTGCGTGTGAGGCAGGGGACCCACCCATGAAGAGATAGTTTGTATCTGGGTTAGGGCCACCAATCTTGAAAAGCTCCATCAGGTCATGAAACTGGCCATGTATGTCACCGCATACTGTGACGGGGCATTTCTGTGCAATAGTGAGTATATAGGGGGTGGCAGCAGAGAATGGCACCTACAACTGGCTGTACGTTCGACTCATCCTGGAGTACTTCGCGGGCCTGTGGCACAACCGATGTCAGAAGACGCAACCTCTTCAATTTTTGAGCGCGAGCGAGCAGCGCATACCTTGTCGCATAGTCTCTGCACGTCGCTCTCTGCCAGCTGCTTGCAGCTCATAAGGCTCTCAATCCAGCCATCGAGGGTGGGAATTGTGGTCGGCTCAGACGTTGGGGCAGACGACAGCTGCATGGGCTCGGGCATCTTGACGTCTTCCATGTTGGTATCCATGATTGCGGGGCGGCAGGTTTGGTGTAGGTGGGGTGGTCGGGTGTTGTGGTGTAGAGCTGTCGAGGGGTTCTTCCCTTTCAAACTCGACCAATGACGTGCGGCAGATGCGAGTACGGGCGATAGGGCGTGTGGACTGGTAGGGTGTGTGAAAGGAAGTCCAAGGGGTTTGTGGGGTGTGCAGGCAAATATCAGGCGTGGCAGCAGGGTCTGAACACAGGAATACAGGGTGAACCAACTCTACGCACGCACTCCATCCACGCAAGGCGGGCGGCGCTGGAACATGGTTTCTCCAGACCCGATTGATTCGACAGTATGTCACGTGAATGCCACTAGCGCGAACCATGGTTCGCGCTACTGCCGGCCAGCTCTGCCCAGCATCCGCGACCTCGTCCTTTCTCCACTCTACCACCCCAGTGTCACGGTTGCACATCGTCGCCTTCCAACGCGATCGGCAACAGCGACAATGCCCAACAAGCGCTCATACAGCGCTTTCCTCTTCAGTACCCCTGCAGACGCGCCGCACGCCGTCGATGGCTTCAACACTTCCCAGCCGCTTGTAAGTCGTCATTGCAGCTGTGCACGATCCGTGGTTCACAGTAATAGCAGGCGCAACAGGCAATGACACCCTCGACTTCCTCCTTCCGCATTCCGGGCGCTTGGCCCGAAGAACTTTCGATCGCCGAAGAAGTCGTCCCCGAACCCGCGCCCACCTCTGTCTTTGCAATCATCGGGAAACTCGTAGCATCAGTGAACGTCGCAAACCTACTTAATCTACCAAGGCGCATCGCAAACCGATTTCTGCACCAGCAAAAAATTAAAGCAATCTCCGTCATCAGCTCTTCTGGCTCCAACAAGAGACGCTTTGTCGCTGCCGGGTATAGAGACAATGAAGCTGTGACACCATCGCCTTCAGAACGCGTGCGCGCGAATCAGGCGCGTCGCCAAAACCAACGTCCAAAGTACACATCTCTCGCACAATCAGAATTCCGAAATAATACAGCCAGTCCCCAGGAATATCGCGAACCAACCACGCCCATTCAGTCTACGTTACAGACGCAAGACGCGCACATTGGCTTAAGCTTTGAGGCACGCCCATTTGGTCATGAACCCGAACCCGAATTCGAAATCAATGACGAAGAAGATGGCGACACCAGCATAGATTTCTCTTTTGACGACATACTCACGTCAACTCCACCTCGCAATGCGCAAACAGGCTCGCCCGTGCATGTGGCGTGGAATAGCCCGCGGACTCGTTTGTCCCCTAGCCGCATCTCCCCTGTTCGGCCCAACCAGCCCGTATTATCATTCTCGTCATCACGCGGTCCTCCACAGTTGCAATTGTCAGCCCGCCCGGTCTCCCAGAAGCCAGCCCCATCTCTCTTCAAAAGACATGTAGAAACGTCTCAGAACTCACAGCGCACCGGGTCCCGCGCAATCAAACTTCCCTCTGTCACGCCTCTGCGCCGTCAGCTTGTCAAGCTACAGTTTGGCGCAGAACACAGACGTCTTCAAGCCACTCGACAAACGGAACCTTCAATAAGACCCGCGGATCAAGGTTTTGCCGAGTCCGAACCAACTAAAATCACCCCCACCCCGGCTGTTGATCAGGACCTCTCTTATTTGCCAGATGCTTCGTCATCACCGCAGCAAGTGGAGGCCCAATCCAAAATCGACGCATCGCCTATCCAACCCGGCATCCAACCCGCTAGTCCCGAATTCGAATACACTAACGACCTATCATTTCTTGTTGACGCACCACCTAGACCATCCGTACGGTGGGCAAAGCATGCAGGGACAAAGTCCTTCTATTGTGACGAAAAAGTTAGCGACATGCTTGATTCTACGCTAGAGATTATCAACTCCAGTCCCGTACGGGGAGTTTGGCACAACTTCCCGTGCAACCAACAGGCCACATCCGATACGGCCCCGTCTTCGCCTCAGTCTTCAGCGGCCGATAGTCCCAAGGCTGCAGCAATTGATGCTCATGCCAATGATGGTGGTTTTCATGGTGTCCCTCCGGACACCTTTGACACTCCTGATGGCTCGCTTGAGGAATCAGCACTATCCCTGGAACTTGTCCAAGATCTCCACAACGATTTCAAGACCAAGCTCGCATTGGCGCCACCACCACCCAAACCACTCATCACGCCCCTATCCCCAGAAGAAATGATGAACCTGTACACTGCTGCAGCAAATACCAGCAACGGACTCAAGGCCGATAAGTGGGTCATCGATCAGAAACTCTATGCCCGGGATTTCGCGACACTGCTGCCTCAACTTTTCAATGGCGACCCCAGGGCTTGGTTGAACGACAACATTGTCAACGAGTATCTCTCGATTCTGGTAGCCGCCAAGAAGAAGGAGGCAGGGTTCGAACACAAGCGCGGTGGACCGGCACCTCCTGTCCATGCATTTTCATCATTTTGGTATAGCACTGCGGATACATCGCGTTGGTCCAACCGATTCCAGCTCAAAGGCAAGCAGTATCTGGATGCAAAACTTATCCTCTATCCCATCTGCGACCGGGGACATTGGCGTCTACTGGCTGTTTATCCTCAGAAACGATCCATCGAATACCTCGACTCGATGAGTCTCAGCGGCCAGAAGTACATGGATAAGCTCGATGAATATCTGCAGAAAGAGCTTGGTGATTTGTACATTGCCGACGAATGGTCCAAGGGCACGACTCAGCGCAGCAGTCAGCAACTGAACGGCAGTGACTGTGGCGTCTTCACTCTTCTGAATGCCCTGACGCTCCTCCGCGGTGACGATACAAAGCTCGTGCTCGCCACTAACGGCATGGACGACGCACGCAAACGCATCGCAGCTACGCTACTCGCCGGACGTCCCACAACGGAGCTGGACTAAAGCCAAGGTTACGATCTGGTCGGAGAGAAACGAATTTCATATTTTTCACATTGCATAGCATGGATGGTTTGGGAGCATGACATGGAAAAGGTTATTGCTCTAGCATGGCCCATAGCGACGGTGTTTCGGTCGTTTTTTTTACGCGAAGGCGACACGGAACGAATTGATACCCACTGACACATACACACGATACCCACGCCCGACAGAGGCTTCTTCCGATTTTCTCCCTCATACGGGACCTTTGTTCTTGAATATCCGATGGGCATGTAGTATGCTCGATTGGAAATCACAAACGAAGGGGTCCAAGCATTCATGTAGTATAAGACTTTTTTGCGTTGCTCTTTTTCTCTGCTTCTTCTTGTACGAATGGTCAGGACATACGGTTAGAGAGATTGCATGGTTGACTTTTGCTCAACGCACTCAGTATAGCGAATCACATTTACATGGAAATGGAAGCATTGCCTAAGACAGCTAAATTATTTTGATTAGAGGCATATATACGCACATTGCCGCACTCGTGTGCCGTTGACTTTGACATGAACCTAGGCCGCAACCTTGACAGTAAGCTTACCAAAATGCTTCTGGTCCCACATGTACTGGTACGCCTCCTTGAGATCCTTGAGCTCAAACACCTTTTCGTCGACGATAGGGTGAATGTCGTTTGCCTCAATGGCGCGGCACATGTCCTCCATTTGCAGGCGTGAGCCAACGAGGATACCGCGGACGGTACAAATGTTGCTCAGGCAGTCGAGGAACGAAGGCTGGTCCTTTCCGCCGCCACCAATGAAGCCAATAATGGTGATGACGCCGTCAATGGCGACGGCCCTGAGCGACTGCGCCATGGTGGATGGGCCACCGACTTCGACTACGTGCTGAACACCCGCACCGCCGGGAGTCAGCTTTGCAGCTTCCTCGCCCCAGTTTGGCGTCTCCTTGTAGTTGATGACGTGGTCTGCGCCGTGCTTCTTGAGGAGATCGGCTTTGCTTGCGGAACTGGTGGTAGCAATGACTTTTGCGCCGGCTGCCTTTGCGAATTGCAGGGCAAAGATGCTGACACCGCCGGTGCCCTGGGTGAGGACTGTGTCGCCGGGCTTGAGGGCGCGGGATTCGAGGCCGTAGAGGGCGTTCCAGGCTGTGAGGGCTGCGCAAGATAGGGTAGAGGCTTCGAGCATGTTGAGGTTGGAGGGGGCCTTGACGAGGCCTGCCTCGTCGAAGACGCCATGCTCGCGGAGAGTACCGTCTAGGGCGCCACCAAGACCGGTACCGAGGGACTGTGCGTCGAGAGAGCCGGCGATATGGCCCTGGTTGAAAAGAGTGACTACCTTGTCTGTGTAGGTGTTAGTACATATGTATCATGGTTTAAGCAACACGGCTTTGGTGTAATCTGCACACACCTCCAGGTTGAAAGCGTGTAACGTGCTTGCCAACAGCTTCTACGATACCAGCGCCATCTGAGCCGGGGACAATATTGTCCTTCATGGGGAAGGGGTATTTGCCCTTGGGGATGATGAGATCACGGTAGTTGAGGGACGCGGCATGAACTATTGCATCGTTAGCGTTGTTGCATAGTCCAATTGCCCATATTACATACTCTTGACAAGGACATCCTTGTCGCCAATCTCAGGTACCTTGGCCTCCTCATCAAACTTGAGAGACTCGAAGCCGTCCTTTCCTTGGACAGTCCATGCCTTGGTGGTTGATGGTGCCATGTTGATTGTAGGTCAAAGATTGTTCAGGGAATGCGCAGACTATGATCAAACAGTGTGGACGTTTGCCGTATATGAAATATCCTAGGACTTTTAAAGGGTACCGGCAGCTTGGTGCCGTTCCACGCCATGCCGGTCTCTCGTCTTATATATGTACAAGGCTTGCCATGTGGGTGTGGGGTCGTCCAAGGTCCGATAGTGACGCAACAACAGGATGCCCGCTAACTCAATCTAACGTCACAACTGGGAGAACCTTGTAGAGTGCGGGCTGTGGGTATCGTGGGTGGTTAGCGTAGGAAATAAGTGGCGAGTTGGCCGATCAGGAATCCCCAGGATCCGAATTGGTCTCTCTGGCCGCGTTGTACTGTATCTTGGGAACTGCCGGCCCTAGCGAGTGAGGAGAAAATCAGGGACATCGGGGCTAGGCCAGTGTCAAGGCGGAGATGACTCGCACATGTGAATTGCTTGTACACATGTGGCAATGGAACGGCAAGAGAGATACTCGACGTGCATTTGTAAGCTCTCCGGGTTTGCGGTGGGGTGGGTCTGATGAAGAAGGACGCGAGAACATCGCGTGGTGTCGTGCCCTGCCCGCGCCCCGCACCACTTTCGATTGCCTTCCATACCCACATACACGGTAAGCATACACAGTATCCGCTAGTCCGTTGGCCATTGGCTGCTTATCCCGGGCGTAGGAGAGTAGTAGTACCTGGTCGGGGCCAGACATCGGGGAAACAAGGCAGTCTCTCGTGGACCCTAAGCCGGTTATCAAACAGCGCACTCCCAGGTTTGCCCTCCAGACACATACAATCTCGGCTGAAACGTCTCATCCTATCATATTTTATGACCTCGGTGGAGAACAGGCCGTTCCGTCGCGGCGCTTGGCGATGAAAACAAGCATCATATCAACGAAGATACGCGTCGACAAGCATGCATATGCAGCGAACAACCACCACCATGGCCGAGACAAATGAGGCGCAATGGCACGCTAAATATCAGCAGGCTGCTTTCCAGCGCCCTGAAGAGATGCAGCTTCCGCCACCCGGGCGCAGTGATGATTAGTGTGTGATCGCCTACCAATGACCGAGCATTGGCCCGTCATCCGCTACGCCATGACCTTTGTCAACCCGCAGTACCACAGTCAGACAACGCCGCGCATAAAGAGGAGCAATCGTCTTCGCGCACAGCGTCGACTGCCATGAAATTTCCCTCACCAGGTTCCACAAAACGCGAAATCGGCCCTTACGCATCCGCTGTCCCCTCAGCTTGAGAATGCTGTGCGAACGCATCATAATGCATGTGCAACTTGTCGCTCGACACTCTAGCTTCGTCACATAGCTTATGATATAAGCCCCGCCTGCCTATAGCCCAAGGCCCCGAGGAACCACGTTACCATGACCTCTCTAGGAACCTCGTCCAGCGACTCGTCGCGCAATGTTTCCCCACAAACCCGGCCCGAGCCCTACGACCCTTTCCATACAGATAACGACCCGATCGAGCTTGCCCATCTATCCAGACCACCCCTCGACGATAGCGACACATATGGCTCCCCTGGGCGCTTGCCACCCCACGATGCGGACGAGGGCATACAAGAAGGGCTACATCCTCGGTCAGTGTTCGGGTTTGCACAGGGCAATGATCAGTATGCACCCGTTTATGAGCGAAACTCCAGCTTGGGGCCCTCTTTACAGTCAAAGAGAGAGTCGTTGTATACAATGAATCGCGTGCTATACAACAGCACGTCGAGAGATGCCGATACCCAGGCTATACTTGACCGGAGAGCGGGCGAATTAGCCCAGTGGCACATATACTGGCCCACTCCTGCGATGATAATATTGCTTTTTCTGGCTGGGTTCGCTGCAGCAGTAGGGCACCATGTGTTCTATTCATATCTTGACGGAAAGCCGGCTACAGCTCAATTGAAAATGGTCAGGTACGGCACAGCACTAGCCTTCTTTGTCAAGAGTACGCTCGCGGGGTGCGTCATCATGTGCAATCGTCAGCGCATCTGGTACACGTTTCGACGAAAAGCCATGACAATCAAGGGCATCGATGGCCTGTTTTCGGCAACGGAGGATCCCACGCAGTTCTTCATGAACTGGGAAATGACCCGCAACGGCAAGCTTGCAACATTGATGGCAGCATGCACATGGTAAGTCAAGTAATCATAAAGAAACTGACTTTGCTGACATGTACAAAAAGGTTGATACCTCTGGCCTCTGTTCTTTCTCCAGCGTCACTTACCTCTCAGCTTAGTACTTTGTATGAGAACGGAACGTGCTCGGTGGCGACCCTCAATTTCACCCAGGAGGCGGATTACGATTTCCGGGACCAAAAGTCTTTTTACAAGAAATCTCTCAGCTTTTTCAATACAACCGACATCAAAGCTCAGCAGCCAGGTTGGTTTGATTATTATGACCAGCCTTCCAAGACCGCTCGGCGCCTAGCGTTTAGCAGCGTCTACATGCAGAAGCCGCAGTCCCGTGAGAACGCAGCCATGTCGTTTTGCGGCGAAGGCTGGAACTGCACTTATTCGATCAGCTTCTTGGGTCCGGGATACAAATGCGACGATCTCAATGATGCCGACATAGCCAAGGCACCCTTCCCAATGGACATACTTGCGCCGAAAGGAAACGTTACCTACTATGCAGATGTAGATCAAGGCGATTATCATTACCAGAATCCGAAAGAGAAAGGCGATATGTTGGGTGTTATCCAGAGTGAACCCAACCTATGGATAGGCTACGCAATCAATACCTACCAGCCGTACGCGCCCGATTCGCCCTTTTACGAGACATGGAAAACCGTCCACGAACCAAGAATGTTTAAATGCGTCATGCACTATACCAACTACACTTTTGAAATGGACTACAGCCCCCGGCAAAACGCCACACGCAAGCAGCGCGACTTCCTCGCCCCAGTCGTCGACACGACCGTCCAATGGGATGACAAATCAAACAACTTGACGGTCTCTCCCGCACAAAACTTCATCCGGCCTAGCGACGATGTGGGAAGATACAAAGTCGTAAGTACCTACCACACGCTCGGCATGCTGCTCCGCCGCTTCCTCCGTGGCAAAATCGAAAAAAACAACGTCCTAATCACCTACACCGATCTCTCCGAAACCCGCCTCGCAAACAGCAGCACTTCGTACCCGCTCGTCGACCTCAAGACAGAAATGCAAAATCTCTTCGAAGACATGATCATCACCCTGCTCAGCGACGCCAACCTTGTCGCTGCCGCAACGCAAAATACCGGCTGCGAGAAATCCCGCACAATGATGATATACGTCTACTATATGCAATCTCTCTGGATCGGCTACGCTATCGTCATAGCCGTTACTTTCGCTTCTGTCCTTGTCGGCGCGTGGTCGCTGTACAAAAACGGCGTCGCATCCGATGTCCTCTTCTCGCGTATCATGGTTACCACGCGGAACCCCACTCTCGATCACTTGAGTGTGGGCGCGTGTCTGGGCGGCGACCCGTTTCCCAAGGATCTAACCAAGACGAAGCTACGGTTTGGTGTGTTGCTTGAGGATGATCCGAGGGAGGGGCCGCTGGGTAAGGTGGAGCATTGTTGCTTTGGGACGGTGGGGGAGACCAAGGAGATTGTCAAGGGGGGCACGTATGCGGGGTTGAAGGAGTGGAGGGGGAAGCATGGGGGCGGGGAGAGGGCGAGTGTGGATGATGAGAAGGAGCCGTTGCTTTCTTGAGCCGGCGTGACGGTGTTGGAGGCCTTCATGGGGCGTGTTGTATAATATCCGCATGGTTCAGATTTCCAATAGTTGTGCTTTCCTCGAGACATGTACGTTGTAGTTCTACGATGCGTCCGTGGTACTCTTTGATAGATGACAAAATATCAGCTATTCTATCAAACTTGTCTTGTGCTCCACACGCGAGTCTCTAGCCAGGTACGCACAATCTAAAATTCCAACGCCGCCCTCTTTGTCAGCACCTCTTGCTCTTTGTGCCTTTCCGCCTCTGCCTTGGGCCCCTTGCCCTTTCTATACACCCTCGCGTCCCTAGGATCGAATCCGCCGTTCCCCCAAAGCGCCCACTCAGGCGTCTCGTCGCCAACATAGTCTTCAGGCCTCCACCCCACGACCCTGCCGTCTTGCACACGCGTTCCCTGCACCTTGGCCTCATTCAAATCGAAGAAGCGCTCAAAATCGATTCGAGTAGCCCACCGCCCGCCCCTCATGAAGCGCGTACGGTCCGCCAAAAGGACACAGCACGAGTGCGCATGTTCAGCCCCAATACCGTACTGCAACCCGCGACTATTCAGTTCCTTCTCCAGCTCCGTCACAAACTCGGCAACTTCTTCGTAAAACGGCACGTTTTGCATGGTGAGTCCAGCAGACCCAGCGGCAGACGTACCGCAGTACGTCACGCCTTTTACTTCCACGAAGCCAGGTAGTGCGCGCTCGACGAGGTCAGCGTAGCCACGCACTTCCTCGGCCATGTTGAAGCCTTTTACGAGCGTGAGACGGAACACGGTGCGTTGTTCGAAGCGGCGGTTGCGCAGGATATCGAGGCAAGCGCAGAAGCGTTCCCAGAAGTCGCGGTGGAGGGGGCGGTCAATCTTGCGGAGACTGTCTTTGTTGGAGGCGTCGATGGAGACGTAGAGTTGGGTCACGGGGATGAGCGAGGCGAGTTGGGCCGGGTGCTGTGCATTGCAGACGAGGAATGTGGAGATGCGGTTTTTGTGCATGATGTCGAGGAGTTGGTTGATGTGCGGGTAGAAAATGGGTTCGCCGACGAGACTTAGAGCGCAGTGCCGGATTCGCATTGCTTCACTGAAGCGTTCGGCTCTTACGCCGGGGACACCCTTCATCATCTTAATCTTCTTGTAGTGCGCTGCTGTGATGCCGTCGAATATCATCTCGGGGGCGTCTGTGATCCAGCGCCAGGTGGTGCCGACGGGGTTTGTGCCGTGGCGCCAGCAGAAGACGCATTTGTTAGAACAGGATAGAGATGGGGTTGCTTCCATACACAAGTGTGAGGCGATGCCATAGAAGGAGTACTTGTAGCAAGACCCCCGACCACGTAGTGCAGACTTGGTCCATCGGCAAATCTTGACACCTGAATGTGAGCCGATAATACTATAACCTTGCTTTGTGAGAGCAGCGTGAGTGGGCGAAGTAGCCGGGACCATCTCCTTTGGAGCAGGGGCGGATTTCGGTCTAGGCGCAGATTTCTTATAGGTTGTGAAGTCAATGGGTATCGGTGATGACGAAGAGTTAACCATGGAGCCCAGATCTTCGACATCATCAACCCGTGAAGATTGACCGTCTCCGTCCTCAGCGTCATCCACATCTTCCTCGTCACTTTCAGCGGGATCACCACTACCTGGCACACCCTCGCCAAGTCCTCGTCCTTCGGCAAGCTCAACCAGCGCGTCCTCAACTCCAATTCTCCATTCTTCCAATCGCTTTTCTGCATCACTTTTAACATCACCCATGCCGAGAGGATATGCTCGCTTTCTACCAGTCAACCTCGCCATCCACTTGTCAACCTCCCTAGCTTGACTGCAGAAGCCCTCCTCTTCTGTTGGCCATCCCTCCTTGTCTCCAAAGCCAAAAACGGAGTATCCAAGCAACCCACTCAACGGTGCTGTATCGATACGGAAGTCATTGTGTGTTTCTTGGAGACTCTCAATGAATATATCCAGGACAGTATCGATGTTGTACGTGGGTATGAGGATGATGTAGAAGTACTTGACGCTGGCATCGGTCTTTGGCGGAGTTACAAAATAGTCATCGTGTTCAATGTACGAAATGTCGTGGGTCTGAGGCTCGAGAAAGGAAGAAGCCTGTTCACAGCTAGCCGTCCACTCTGTGATTGTCTTTGCAAATTGTGCGGCATAGCGCTCGGTCGTACCAGAAAGCGACTGGAAGAAGACTAGGGGCTGTATCTTGTCCGTTTTGTGATTGAAGATTGGGGTTGATGCCATGCTCTTTTTCGGTGTTTTCCTGCCCTTGACCATCTTGGGTCCCTTCCTTGCTTTTGCGGCCGCGACCACAGCGTCTGTATCGTCCCGGGCATGGTTATCAACATTGAGGTCTGGAGAAGTGAGGGTCGTGGTGTATTCCGGGAGCCATTCAGGCTTGAGTTCGACTGTTTGCTTTTCGATGGGCGACTGAGACACGGGCGATGTCGGCAGCTTCTCCCTTCGGTCGCGCGAGTAAATAATGAGGCGCGCAACTGTCGCTACTACAAGCGCTGAGAGCAAAATAGGAAGCCGATGGTCGTGCCAGATGAAGAGTACCTCTACACCAGAGTCAGGAATGGATGCGAGGATCGAGTTCAAATCACTTACCAGCCGGTAGCTGTCCCAAAAAGGTATGCAAAGCCATGGCGCTGTTGTGGTGTGGCGCATAGAACGGCATGCATTGTCACGAACTTTTGGCAAACCGCTCGCGTGGGGTCGATTAGTAGCGGGGTCAAACTGCACTCGCCTTATTGGTGGATCGCATCTGCAGGAACCACAAGCCGCAGCATGTTTTTTTGTCTCGATAATTTGCGCATGGTTGGCGATCTCAATACTGCGCAAGCTGAATACATCACACGAAATGTGGCGGATGGTACCGTTGCTATTGAACCTGCAACGCATACTCATAAGTCCTTCGAAAGCTCCAAGAGCGATAGTAGCGTACATTGAACTGGGGGTTTTCTTCTAGTCTAGCATTGCATTCGTAAAGTCATAATCCTCGTCGGTCTAATTCTCGGCGATGCCACTTAGAGGGCCGCCCACTCGACGGAAAAGGCCCTGACAGGCTCCTTCTCATTCGCGTCTATCTCCGGATCCTCACCACCAATCATGTAGGCCTTCTTTGTTCCTGTACCGAGACGCCCGCCACCGACTACGTCCAGAAGCTCAAACTTCTGGTCCCAGCCTAGACCTGTCGCAGCAAAGTGACTGTGATAGCGAAGTGGGTCGCCAGGATACACGTTGTAATGGCAACCAAAGCGCAGACCAGGCATATGATAGTAGCCTTTTGAGTGCAGATACCGGAACAATGGGTAACTGTCCGGTACCTTTGGGGGAGGGGCCGCAGTCTCCTTGGCGGGGGTCGCCAGCGGTGGATATGAGGTTGTGGGGGTGACAAAGTGCTTCTGACCTGCAACACCTTTCATAGTGTTGCTCTTGGTGGACGGTTCAGGGTTGGTAGGAGCAGACACTGGTTCGAAGAGAGACTCTTCAGGTGCAGGGCTTGAGGTAGGAGCAGACACACACACAGGCGCAGGCGCAGGAGAGTCAACCTTTGGTGGCTTGACCTGTACCCACGACTCCGAGAAGCTTGAGCCCTTCATGATGAACCCAAGACCAGAGTGCGCAAGATCAGAAGTGCTGGTTTCTGAGCTAACAGGACTAGAACTGTTTATGGTACTAGGACTCGGGTCGCCCTTGGTGAGTTCCACTGGCGTATACGAGTCGGCGAAGCTCGATC
This sequence comes from Bipolaris gigantea, assembly GCA_030558545.1. Lineage (NCBI taxonomy): Eukaryota > Fungi > Ascomycota > Dothideomycetes > Pleosporales > Pleosporaceae > Bipolaris > Bipolaris gigantea. The sequence goes on along the minus strand of JALPSE010000132.1, from coordinate 13,991 downwards.
CTTTCATGATGAAGCCCAGACCGGAGCCGGAGAGACTCGAGCCATCCACTTTGAGCGTTCGTTCAGACACCGAGCTTGCAGCAAGACTGGCCTCGTCTGTCTTCAAACCCTTGTCGCGCAGGGCCCTTTCCTTCCTCCTCTCTGCAGCCTCCCTCTGTTCTTTGGCCACTTCTTCCCCTCTCTTGTCCATCTCAGCCATGTACCTGAGCCTGTCCTCTCTGCTCATCTTCGCAAAGTTCTCTTCATGAAACTGCGCATCATCCACGATATACGCAGCGCCTTTATCGACGAGTACCCGAGCCTCTTCCGGCATGAGTTCCAGCGGTACGCCCAGAAAAACGTTTTGCTGGCTGAGGTTCGGGATCGTGCCCACCAAGAGTCCGCAGATGTTGTGCGCGCGACGGCAGTGCGCAATGACGTCCACATCGAAGAGGAGGTAGCGACCGCCAACGAGAGAGATGGGAAATGGTTCCTTGATTGGGTTGGGTGCTGGCGCTTGCGCCATTTTGTGATCTGAAGCGAGGCAAAGGTTAGTTTCTTATAGGTCAATGTAGCGGTGAGGTGAGACGCTGAGTTGGCTAGAGGATCAGAGTGTGAATACAATATTGGTTCACCATGGTCCCATTTTGTGGGAGTCAGGGGATTGACAGATTATTGGGTATTCATCATATAAGGCGCAAAAAGCAAGGACAAAAAAAGGTTTTGCTTACCTGTCACTTGTGAGGTTTCATCGTGAAAGACGTGAGGAGAAAGGAAAGAGTTAAAGGTAAAGCTCGACTTTTCAGCGGCCTCGCTTAGCTAGCGCGACAAGGGCAAGGTCCCCGCAACACCGAAGGCGGACGCGACAGGCTCGCCTTTGACATATCAACACAGCGGCAGCAGCATCATGGCACCACCGTATTTTGTAGGATCTACGAATGGCCAGGAGGCAGCGGCGCCAAAAACATATTACGAGCAGCAGCGTGAGATGCTGGTGACGGAGATTGCTCAAGTGCGTGCAATGTTACAAGCCTGCACACCGACATTGTGGCCCGCCAATGTTGCTGCAACAATCTAGCGCTGGCGTGCTAACCATGGTCGCAGAGTCTAGAAGTCGTCTTGCAAAACATCAACAAACTCAACCGCTCGCTCGAAGAAATCACATCAGTCGGTAACGAATTCGCGCCTGTGGAGTCGCTGTGGAGTCACTTTGAGAACGTCATGGCCAAGGACCCCAACGAGCAGCAGGAAAGCACGCAAGAGGGGGCCACCGAGCATGAAGGCGAGACAGAGGTGCCCGATGAGAGGAAATGAAAGAGCAAAGGACCCCTGTTGATATTATGACGAGGATACGACAAGACGCCGCGTAGTGTTGGGCACGGTGAATGGTTCATATTAAGCTGAATAAGGCGTTACGGGAAAGTGATGCATTGATACCCCTGAGCAAGTCACTAGTAAAATGCTTGCCGTAGGGCTAGAAATCGAGCATGATTGAAAAAAAAGACTGCGCTTCATTTACTCGCTGGGGGCAGGCAAAGCCAAAAAAGCAGATTCGCTATGCGCTCATACTAAATACCGAATACAGATACAAGAAAAAGGGAAATGATATTGTAGGCGTTTGGACTCGCTATGCCCATTGTCATGCCGAAGAAAACCCAAAAACGCCCCCAAACCATGTACATGAAAAGACTCAACCATGATGTTTTGGGAGGAAGAGACATGTCAGGACAGCGAGGGAGAGCGGGCAGCGTGTGGTCATTAAAACGTATTGATCGTATCGTCCAGCGTCGTCATATGGAGATTACAAGACGGTGCAGCCGCTGCGCTTCTTCTTCTTGCCGCCGCCAGCAGGGGTGGGTGTCGTTGTGTTCCCTCTTGATGTTGAGTTTGCGGTGCCGAGGCGACGGTCTTGTTGCTCCTTGTGCTCATCGCCAACGGCCATGGTGACGGCCATGTCGAAGATTTCCTCGACACCGTCTTGTTCTTTACTGCTGCACTCCATGTAAACGGCGCCCATTTTCTCGGCCACGGCACGGCCTTGGTCGGAGGTAACGGGCGTCAGGCCTTGTGTTTTGAGGAGCTCGATGCAGTTCTTCTTGTTGCGCAGGTCGGATTTGAGGCCCAGCAACATGAGCGGTGTGGTTGGGCAGAAGTGGAGAACCTCAGGGTACCACTGAGTCGTGTCAGTGCATGCATGGATGTGCTGGCTCAGCTAGCCCTCTTACCTTGTCCATGACGTTTTCTAGCGAATTTGGGCAATCAATTGCGAAGCAGACGAAGATGACATCTGTCTCTGGATAGGAGAGAGGGCGCAACCGGTCGTACTCCTCCTGGCCGGCCGTATCCCATAAGGCCAGCTCGACCATCTTGCCGGAGGGCGGATGGGGTGTATGGGTGATGTAGTTTTCGAAGACGGTGGGCACGTATTTCTGGGGCGCATTAGTCTCTGTACTGATGATGATGGTGCTGTCGCTGCTGGCCGAGTCGTAGGCAAGCATACCTCTGGAAAGTTGCCCGAGCTGTAGCTGATGAGCAAGCACGTCTTTCCGCAGCCGCCGTCGCCGACAACGACGAGCTTTTTCGAGTATGCGGGTGGCTCGGTGATTGCTGTGTCGCGCGTGTTGGTAGTGCCGTATGAACTAACGGTGCCATTGCTGTTGCGCTCACTGGGGGTGCGGGCATGGCCGCGGGCAGGGCCCATTGATGATACGGGCGACTTTGTGCTCTGCTTGCGCCGCAGGTAGTCGTAGTTTTGCGAGGTGGCGGCCATTGTGTGTATGGGATGTGTACGACGATGTCTCGCCGGAGGAGGTGGGCGGGCGGGATGGTGCTGCACGGGATGGTGAGCAGGGAGAGGGTATGAATGAAGACACACAGAACAAAGCAGAGCAGAGCTGGAGCGGGAGAGCGTGTGGGGAGCGAGTGGTCGGGGCTTAAGAGAGGCGCATGTTGATTGTTGGCAGCACTCGGTCGCATATGGCAACCGCGCTACAGCACCAGCGGCTCGCTAAGCTAGCGCCGAGTGTCAACGCCCGCCTGTCCTGGGTCGCTCGTTCCGTGGCCTGCCAGATGGCAGGCGCACAGCCCTACCACCACTATCACCACCACTACCACCAAAGCTGCAGGTACACACGACGACGACGACGACGACGACGACGACGACAACAACAACAACAACAACAACAACAACAACAACAACAACAACGACGACGACAACGCCACCCACCCAGCTCCCATCGCCTGGACATGCACAAGCGACTGACGCGCCCGACTCCCTCGTCTCCTCCTCCTCTTCCCTGCTGCCGCTGTTGCGCCCGCTGCCGCTATGCCTCCGCAACATGAGGCGCCACCAGCCATGACAAAACCCAAGCTGGACGCCGGCAACAAGGGCCACGACCACTACGCTCAGCAGCTCCCCAAGTGGCGCAATGCCCTGCGCAACCTCCTCATCCCCATTGTGCGCTGGGAGACCCCGTGGCTGGCCTTACTGCAGGATAAGTTGCGCTCGCCCTTCCTCGACTCTTACTTTGCCTACACCGCAAATCTCGGCACCCACACCTTCTTCATGGTCTTCCTGCCTATCCAATTCTGGTGTGGCTACACCAGTGTCGGCCGAGCGTATGTCGTGCGCTGTTGTCCTTGACTGCGCTGCCATGTCTGACGTGCATAGGACTGTCTTCATGCTTGCTGCGGGTGTCTACAGCACCGGCTTCCTCAAGGACCTGCTCTGTCTCCCCCGCCCTCTCTCCCCTCCTCTCGCCCGCATCTCCATGTCGGGCTCGGCTGCGCTCGAGTACGGCTTCCCGTCGTCGCACTCTGCCAATGCCGTTTCGGTGGCGTTTTATGCCATCTACACGTTACGCCAGTCGGCCCAGCAGGATAAGACCAATGTCAACATGGGCCTCCAGGCCCTCTTCTACTTTTACGCACTGTCCATCATAGCCGGCCGCCTATACTGCGGCATGCACGGATTCCTCGACGTCATAGTGGGCAGTGCCATGGGCGCCCTCATTACTGCCTTCCAGCTCGTCTACGGCGACTGGATGGATTCGTGGGTCTTTGGGGGCAGCACATTGCACATTTTCATTGCGACGTTGGTAGTCTGTGTTCTCGTGCGCGTCCATCCGGAGCCTGCCGACGACTGCCCTTGCTACGACGATAGCGTCTCATTCGCTGGCGTCGTCATCGGCATAAACCTTGGTGCCTGGCACTATGCCCAAACGGGCTATGCCCTGCAAGATGCATATCCCTCCTCGGTCCCCTTCGACTTGCACGAGATGGGCTTGCCCAAAGCAACTATTCGGATTCTCTTGGGCGTCGTTGTCATCTTCGTCTGGAGAGCAACCATGAAGCCTGCCCTCTTCACCATACTGCCTCCAATCTTCCGTCTACTTGAACAGGCTCGCTGGAACATGCCTCGCGCATTCTTCTTGAATGCGTCCAAGTACAGTTCGATTAAACCCTTTGCAGATGACGATAATGTCATTCCGCCTGCATCTGAGCTGCCACACATGTTGAAAAATCTCGCTCAGCCGCGTAAGCGATCCGTCTCCGTTGGCCCTCAATCCGCTGCAGATGCATATGAGACGCTTGCGTACCGCAACCGCAGGCGCCGTGAAAGTGTGAACTCGCTAGACGGTGCCGTTCCAGAGAATTCCACATGGGTACCAAGCCCAGCGGTGCCCGACACACCCAATGCAGACAAATCGGACCCGCTCCTTGGTGCACGTCTCCTGCCAACGCCAATGGCATCTCGCGTCCATTCGTATGAACAGATGATGGGCACGGGTAAGGTGCAACTGCCCGAGACCTACACTGTGACACCACCCGAGAGTGATACAGACACTGCAGGCGGTGTCTTCAAAACTGTACACGGGCCATCTGAAGAGGAGAATGAGAAGCGCGAGATTTTCATGATGCTTACAAAGCCACGGGTTCGCTACGACGTCGAAGTTGTAACAAAGCTGATCGTCTACACTGGTATGTCAACCACGATTGCTTTCCAGTACACGCTAACGTACAGTAGGTATCGCGTATATAGCTGTTGCAGGAAACCCTATATTATTCGAGTTTGTGGGATTGGGTATGAGCAACAAAGCGTAATTGACCGGGATCTTAAGTTTCGTTTTACTCCTTTGTAAACATATATTTCAACATATCTCACCGCTCCTAGATGGATGCGCTTAATACACTCATCGTTAGATATTGGCTCGGGAAATGTTTAGGCTGCTTGGGGTGACGTATCAAGCTCGTTCAAATGTGTGGTAAGCGACGACCGTTTATGAGGTAATCTTGGCGAACGATTACACCCTCCTCCCCCCAACAAACTACCTATATAATGCTCGACGACCTGCCAAATGAACTATCACCTCGACTACCACACTCGTCAACAATAACAACTGCTGAATCCCATTCACGCGAAAAAGCTAGAAACCGTCTCAGGCCAAGCCATTAAATATGATGAGCGTGGACACCTATCCTAAGTTACATTGTTATTAGGTGTCACTCGACCTATGCGCCCAGGAATCTACACAAAACTCAGCTGGGGCATAGCTGCTATCAGAGCAGTAGGGGCGAGTGAAATAAGGATGACAGGGTTGAGAAAGGATCATAAGAGTGCACAGCCGGCGAACTTTGCTTCAAGCAGTACTGCAGATGCCAAGGAACCTCACTGACGCATGCGACCGTGTCACTCTGTTCGATCAATCGCCACAAAATCTCGATGGTGCGCTCGAATCGTTACTGCACCGCCAGGCCGCCTGGACCCGTTGACACTAGTATACATTGACGTCATGACTTGGCACGGCCACAGCCCAGCTTACTGTCAGCATAACTACGTACCACTGGCAGGTCAAATTGCTGTGATGTTGCAATAATCGGTAGCAGTCTAATTGTAAACGCTTCAACATGTCGAATGATATTACCCACAATAGGTCTGGCTTGAAAGATTTTTTAGCATCCATTGCGACCATTTCGGGAGATTTGTCAAACATCACTGCACCGCCATTCGTGCTCGCAGACAACTCGACCGTGGAGATACCACAATACTGGGCAGATCATCCGTATCTTTGGGCCGCACCAGCGACCGAGGAAAGTCCAGAAAAGCGGGCATTGCTCGTATTGAAGAACTTTCTTTGCTCACTACGCGGTCAACAGTATGGAGGACGAAGAGAAGAAGACGGCGTCAAGAAGCCTCTGAATGCCTTTCTTGGAGAAATCTTCCTGGGGGGCTGGGACATGGAAGATCTGGGTGAAACGAGGTTGGTGTCTGAGCAGGTTGGACATCACCCGCCAGTCACTGCATGCTATCTGTGGAACAACCATGTCGGTATTCGCGCTGAAGGTTTCACTGAGCAGGAAATCACTTTCAACGGGAACGTGGCTATCAAGCAAAAGGGCTATGCGATAGTCCATGTCGATAAATACGACGAAGACTATCTACTTCCCTTACCCAGCATCAGAGTCAAAGGTCTCCTTAGTGGCGTTCCACACCCCGAACTCTACGGCGATTACTCGCTCATTTGCTCTAATGGATACATATCGCATATACACTTTGAAGGCAAATCACTGTTCGGGTTCGGACGAAAGAATAGCTTTCATGCACGCTTTTTCCACAGGGATAGCCCTTCTGATATCATCTACATCCTTGAAGGCACGTGGAATAGCACTTTTACCATCAAAGATGCTCGTAGCGGCACGGAAATCGAAACCTGTGACGTACGCAGCATCAAACAACAGCCCATGACCGTTCCTGACCTGTCCGAGCAAGATCCATGGGAGTCGAGAAAGGCATGGCAGCACGTCATTTCCGCATTGCGCAGAGGTGATATGAGGGGCGTCGTCAAGGCGAAAGGCGAAGTCGAAAATGGTCAAAGACAAATGCGTAAGGACGAGCAAGCAAAAGGCGAGACATTTACCCCAATCTTCTTCAAGCGAGTAGACAAGGACCCTGTGTTTGAGGAGTTGGTCCAGCACGACCCACAGGGTTATACGATTAACCCCAAAGCCGGTGTATGGAAAGTGGACAGGGAGGCTGCGGAGAACAAGTCGAGACCCTTTCATGGCGATCTGACGCCTTTGAACCAACGAATTAGCAATCCACAGCCGCATTCTCAGCCACACAGCAGAAATAATAGCACTGCAGCAAGCGGCCAAGATCCGCACTGTGGTGGGGCAGAAATGGAGACCGCAGCTGACAGTAATGACGGAGAAGCGGAACCTAGGGGGTGTCCGGCGCCGTCGTCGCCTTCAGACTCATCGCCTCGAAATGGTGCACTACGAATACTTCCCGCCCACGACGCTAGCACCAGTAGCTGCATGCCGGCACAAGATAGCGCTAGCCCTCCCGAGTCGCCGACCTCAATCTCCTCCTCCTCTTCATCCTCAGTAGCCACAGCAGCGACGGAAACTACCACCCATAGTCCCGTCGAGCCGTCCGATCAACAAGTCGAAGATTTTTTACGCGCGAAAACGGGTAACGTCCGTTGACGATTCCGCGCCTTTTTTTCCACCCCATCTTTCCTACCCCCCCGTCCTCCTCCATCACCAAACGAAGCCCGTTTCCCCCTCGTATTTCTCTCGTAGCCCGCAAACCTCTCACCAATATACCGTTTTACCATTCCTGCCTTTTTTTTCTTTCATGTACAATCGGAAACCCGACTCGACAGTTCTATCCTGTGATTCATACTTAAACCCCCAACCCCCTCGAACAAGGAAAAGAGCTGAGCTTTTGAGGAAAAAAAAAGAAATAACACAGGGCCCGTGTGCCGCTCTGTGGAGG
>JALPSE010000131.1:42585-60310 GCA_030558545.1 Bipolaris gigantea | reverse complement strand
CGGCAGAAGCTGCATTCAGCCTTGGAAACGCTGTTCCTTCCCACACAAGTAGCACGCACACGCACCCCTCCCCCCCCCCTCCCACACACCACACACGGCCGCTGAGCGGTAGTGTCAGGTAGTACAGGTCCCTTCATTTCGGAGCGATGCACCATCTTCCACGTAGGTGGATTTCCGGGTTGACAACACACTCTCACTCGACATTTCCGCACTCGAGCCACTCCTCCCACTCACGTGTCATTAACATGCCCGCCCACACACTACTGCTTTTGTCAATGAGCCTGAGCTAAACAAACGGCCCCACCCCGGCACCCAACGGCAAGTTCGTTCTTGACCTCATTTCTTCCTACTCGCTCCATTCACACACACACACAAACGTGCCTTGATGACAAGGGCATAAACCAGACCCAGCCCTTTTTTCCTTCTCCCATTGCCTGGGGTTCCAGCCCGTCGTTACGTCAGGACCGTCGCCGGGACGGGCGCACATTTGCCACGCGCCTGGATAGATTGTTGTACCTTCTGATTCATCACACCCCGTCACTTTCATCTCCACCGCCCGGCTCTGCAGCCCCAATCAGCTCTTTTGGCACTTTACCAATCGGGGCCGCTTGCTTTGCTCGCTGAGGGGCAAAAAAAAACCGTTTGGCGATAAGGTCCAGGAGCCGGTAGCTCACAGACACCTGCAATCCCTCCCCTCTCGCCGATCTGTCGAGTAGCTCCGGAAGAGAAAAAAAATAAAATAAAAAGACCACAGACACACCAAAGGCCCACCCCCCCCCTCACCAGCTCAATACCCGTCCCCTACCCTTACATCCTTGTCCTGGCCCATGTGCTTTTTGTTTCTTCGCTTGCAGGTCCCATTGATCCATTATTCCACAGAAAGCGCCGCAATGCTCCCCATACTGCACGCAGACACAAGAGGAAAAGCGCCATGGCCGTCTCGAGGCCGTCGATAGTTCCATAGCCCCAACTCGTCCACGCAGGCTTCTCTGCCCCTGCCGCTAGTGCTACACTGCCGAATCCCCAGTCATTTGACTGTCTTGTCCGGCCCGCTGCTCCTCGACGCTCTGATGCTCGTTCTGCGGAACTGACCCTTGCTCATCCGAACCAGTGGGTGCAACCTCCGGGCCCGTGGCCTCACTCGTTGAGCTCGTGGCCGGCTGAAGAGCCTCGAGCCCTTTGCCATGCTCAACTCTGTCAAACATGCCGAGTTGACTCTTCGAGGCCACCCGGAGCCCTCGCCACACGTCACTCGCCTTGCTCTCTTCCAACTGCTGCTTTTCCTCGTCGCCATGAGCCATGTCCATGTCCAGATCCTTCATTTGCACCCGTTTGCCATACCACTCTGCGTCTGGCACCTTGAACCTGGTCCCGGGCGTGAGCTTGCTTGCCATGATCCACTACTGTCAGTCGGGCCAACGGAGCACGTACCTATTGTTCTGCCGCAGCTGCGAGAGCCCCTTTTCTGCCTCATTGTTGTACAGAAAGTCGAACATGCTAGGCACCCCCATAGGCCGGGCCGCCTTCTTGCTCACTACCGCCTTCTGCGCCCCAGTCTTGGCCTGCTGCAAGTCCGTTATGGGGACTCGATCTCGGGTGAATGGCTGGCAGTTCTCCATTTTCCACCTTACCCAATTCTTGTCTCGCGAGAGCACCGTATCCACCATCCGGTAGTAAAACTTGCCATCCGGCCCCTCCTGCAGGTAATTTGCAATAGCGTTCTTGATGCCCAATGCCCACTCGGTCTGTGCTCTGTGGTCAGCCGGGTGAAGGATCATCATCGACGCAGAAGCGAGTATGCGTGCGTGACTGTGACCAGGACAGGTCCACTTGAGTGGCGACTTACCTGCTCCGCCCCAAGCGTGAAATTGTACTGCATCGCCTTCTGGGCATTCTGGTAGAATGGCTTGCTCTTGGACTTCTCCGTCAGGGTCAGGAGAAAGTCGATTAGAATCAGTGCTTGGACCAGGATGTGCCGTTGGAAGGCGAGGTCGCTCAGCTGGCAATCATCAGTTAGTTAGGCAGGTAGGCAGTCATAGCGCAGGATCCACTGTGGCAGTGCCCCCAAGTACTTGCCTCGAGTCTGAAAAGGTCACGGCTTGTGAGGTATTTTGGGTTGAAGCTGCTGGCAAATGCGTCGTAATCTTCCCCTTCATCCTTTGCTACTTGTCCCTTCTTGCGCTCAGAATCCCCCGCTTGGATCACCTTGGGGACCTCTTTGAATTTTGCTAGCGTTGCCTCTAAACCCTGCTGAAACTGTCTGAAATGATCCTCTTCGAACAATCTTGGTGGATTCGAGAAGGAGTGCTGTAAGGACCAGAATACCGGGTACAGAGCGTCGACATCCAGAGTCTTGGGTTTCCCGTCTTTTGCCTCGTCACCATCACCAGTCTGTGCTGTTCTCTCCTCTGACTCGGGCTCCTCTCCGATTTTAGGCACAGAATCATCGCCATCAACTTGCATAGCCTCATTCTGTGGCTGTGAATCCTTCAGAAAATCCTCGAATGTGGTAATGTTCTCGACGTGGAAATTGCCCCGCAAATTGACCGAACTTTTGTCGCCCAAGGGAAAGCTCTGAAACATGAAAATATAGACGCGCCCGCAAAACACCGGATCCTCGGCGCGAGACAAGCGTCGAAGAAGCTCATTACATAGCCGCAAGATTACAAGGTCCTTGTTCTTGGAGTTGATCTGGAAGCTGGTGAGTGAGACAGCCAGGGTCAAAGCATCTAACCTACTGCAATGATGGCTTCCCTCCTCGACTCCAGAAAGTTGAACACAACCCGGCACCCTGAAATGGATTGGCTGTCAAGAAGTTCCTCGGTGAGCAGCAGAACAAGCTGTGGGGAACACAAGTCTGTGTGCGGTGTTAGATATACGCCGGTTTGGTCGCAGGATGGACATAGGAGGTACCTCGGTCTCCGCAGTATTGCAAAATATCGAGGAGGTTCCAAATAGTAACAAACTCCGGTGCCTCAATTCGAGTGGATCCCTGGACATGTAAGCAAGTATCGCAGGAAGGCAAATACACCATCACGGCGGCTGACAAGATTGGCATAGAAGACACTCTTTGCTGCGCTCTCAACCGCAAGAGTGCGCACTTCCTTTCCACCTTCGATTTCACCCAAAAGAGGCTCGCCTTCCGATACAAGCTCAGACACCTGCAGTGGAGGATCGATGGAGGTAACTCGCTTGACCTCACGCGCGCGGCGCAATAGAAAGTCAAGTCTAGGTGCTACCGCATCTGCGGGAAGAAGACCAGGCACGGTCATTGAGCGAGAGTACCCGTCGCGTCCAGGCTTCAACCACGGGCTGGAATAAGCAGTAGTGCAGACGTTCCTGTGCCGCTGGAGAACAGGAAGATAGGGGGCGAGCTTGGCAACAGTGCTACCGTGGCGGCTGTGAGACAGCAGAGAGGCTATGTCCGAATGTCAAGTTCTGGTCAAAGAGAGAGAGTGAAGCTACATTTGGGTTCTGAATGGCTTGATAAAGTTGCGCCACAAGTAAGCTTAGCGGCAGGGATCCGTGCTTGTGGCTGAACGCGTCCACCACGTCGCGTCCGATCGCATCCACACACTACGTACGTACACTACGCTTACTCTCCATACACGGCCACAACCTACAAATTGCACAATGGCTCTGGCGAGCCCATTAGCACAAAACGACGACTTTGATGATGATCTGGACGATATACTCAAGGATGTTATAGAGCCTGGCAATATAGTTGAATCCACCGAACCCCCCACCCAACCAGAACCATGGAGAAAGAAAAAGAGCCAGGATGCCGATGCCGGCTTGGGCGTCGACGAGGAAATTGTCATAACCAAGAAGCGTCAGCCTGCACCAAAACTTGACGACCAGCGACTCCTGTCGGACCCTGGGATTCCGCGTCTGCGCAGAATTTCAAAAGACCGTCTGCGTTTCAAGGGCAAGGGACATGAGGTATGCGTCAGAGAGCACTCATTTACACTTCACGGCTCTGACCAAAGCACAGTATGGGGATATTGCACGCATGCTAAACATGTACCAGCTTTGGCTCGACGACCTGTACCCCCGCGCCAAGTTTGCAGATGCACTCGCCATTATCGAGAAAGTCGGACATACAAAACGCATGCAGATTATGCGGAAAGATTGGATTGACGAAGGAAAGCCACGGCGTGCTGCGGACCGAGACAGCGACGAAGAGGATAGGGCTGCAGAAGAGATGACTGTCCAGCAAACCACAGAGGGCATGGATGGAGTGCGAATCAGCACTGGCAATGGTCTCGAACAGCAAAGAGGCGTACAAGCGCTGGCATTACACAAGACAGAACACACAACAGGTGAAGAACCTGATGAAGACGAACTGGACGCTCTACTAGCGGAAAGCGAACAGCCCGCTACCACACTCACAAATACGCTCCCTACACGGCCCATGCCCGCTCAGGATGATCCTTTCGCAGACGAGATGGAAGCCATGGCAGACATGGATGACGTGTGGAACTGAACAGATGTGCAACGCACCTTCATGATCTAATTGCATAGCGTGGCGTTTGACAAGTGTCCACGAGTTACGATTGAGCCGCATACAGACGACATCATTTGTGTCAAATTGTCAGCGCCGGCGCCAACAGTAATAGAGTTTCAACGTGTATGATCTAGCACGGTCCCTAGCGGCAACTGTAAAATCTGCCTCGGGCTTGAGGTCAAAAATGGGGTACACTGGTTTCCGGAAGCGAGGCCAGTTTTCATATTCATCCTTGAATCAAACAGGAACCAAGATAGTCTCATGGTATATAACTAAAGTAGGGGTAGGAGGGCGACTGTGAGGATTAGAAGAAAAAGGACACTTCACAGTAGTAAACAAAAACTCTGGATGATTTGGATATCTGTAGAAATAATAAATTCTTCATGTTGCTTCTGCCACAGACCATGGGTGGTCGAAACATTTTTCTTCTTACTGCTGCTGCGCTGTGGTTAGGTGCGCCCCGCCGCGCCTCTTTCCGCGCGAGGCTTGGCGTATCCAGCAACGTCATCTATTTTCTCAAGCGCACCATTAGCCACAGGCTCCCAACCACGTTCACTTCCAACCCATGAACATGGAAGCTTTGTCTGGGCAACTGGAGGAACTGCGACTGAATAGCAGTAAGCTCGATGAAGGCGAAGGTTGGATAGACTCATTAGCCGGCGAACAGCAGGCACCCAAACGCCAACGGAAAACCAAAGAGGCCATCAAAAAGGAGCTCGAGCAAGAGTTTCTGACACCCTCCCGGTCTTTCAATACGCAGTGGCTAAACCGATTCCAACAGCGATGGGATGCTCCAACAAACCACCGCAGTCTGTTTCAGATCGCCCCGACTCAAACCCGTACCATTATCCGCTTCACGCGAGAAGGCCTGGAAGGCAGAGTCACCGGATACAGGGAGGTCACTGTGCCTGCAAACTCTGCAACCGCCAAAAACTCTACATCCCTCCTCAGAAAACCCGCTAACAGAGCCGAATTCGTTCGTGGTGCCGCTGGATTTTTTCCTTTCGCACCTGGTGGCTTAGAAGGTGTGGAAGCAATCGCGGCAATTGAGGATGAGGCCATTCAACAGCAAGAAAATGCTCAAGGAAAGACGGCCAGAGGCCTCGACCGGGTGATCAATTTTAGCGCTGAAGGTGGTCTGCTGGAAATTCCACCCGGGTTCACGCGCGGCCTGGATCTACGGAAGAAGCCCGCTACCGATTCAAACGTCGCCCAGGAAGTCGAGGACACTTTGGGACAGGCATCTGCTCTTGTAGATGAAACCAAGGCTGACGAAGAGGCTGACACTGATAACGTCGGTGCGAACGAGCCTGATGTGCCTGAGGATGGTCAAGACCCGGGAGAAGAAGAAATCGATGCTCTCTTGCCGGTAGAGTTTCCCGCTCTCGCTCCTCACGGTCCTCTTGCCATGAGTACTGCGAGAAAAGGTGGGAGAGAGTGGGCCCACATGGTTGACATCAACCGCGACATCACCAATTTCCGGGAACTTGTACCTGAGATGGCCCGTGAATATCCCTTCGAGCTGGATACCTTCCAGAAAGAGGCAGTCTATCATCTCGAAAATGGGGATTCAGTCTTCGTAGCTGCACACACCTCCGCAGGCAAGACTGTCGTTGCAGAATATGCAATTGCACTTGCTGCCAAGCACATGACTAAAGCCATCTACACTTCCCCAATCAAGGCTCTCAGCAACCAAAAGTTCCGCGATTTCCGTCAAACGTTTGACGATGTTGGCATCCTGACTGGAGATGTGCAGATTAGGCCAGAAGCTAGCTGTCTCATCATGACTACAGAGATCCTTCGAAGCATGTTGTACCGTGGCGCTGACTTGATCAGAGACGTCGAGTTTGTCATCTTCGACGAGGTGCACTATGTCAACGATCTGGAACGTGGTGTGGTGTGGGAAGAGGTCATTATCATGCTCCCTGAGCATGTGACACTTATCCTCCTGTCTGCTACTGTTCCAAATACCTATGAATTTGCTTCGTGGGTGGGTCGCACAAAGAAGAAAGACATTTATGTTATATCCACACCCAAGCGTCCTATCCCCCTGGAGCACTATCTTTGGGCTGGGAAAGGCATGCACAAAATTGTCACAGCAGACAAGAAGTTCATTGACAGTGGTTGGAAAGATGCGAACGACATTCTCTCTGGAAAAGACAAGATCAAGGCACCTGCCACAAACGACTCGCAGGCTGGTAGAGGAGGTGGTGGCCGTGGAGGCTCATCTGCTAGAGGAAGTCAGAACCAGCGGGGAAGAGGACAACAAGGTGGTGGCCGGGGCGGTGCTCCCCGCGGCGGGGGCCCACCAGCAGCTAGAGGCCGTGGGAATATTGCAAGGACAGGCCGTGGCGGAGGCCGTACGACGGCTGCACAGGATCGTAATATATGGGTGCATCTCATTCAACATTTGCGTACCAAAGATCTGTTACCAGCCTGTATATTCGTGTTCTCGAAGAAGCGCTGCGAAGAAAATGCAGAAGCACTCTCGAACATTGATTACTGCACCGCTGCAGAAAAGAGTGCTATCCATATGACCATCGAAAAGTCACTGGCTAGGTTGAGCCGTGAAGATCGTGAACTCCCACAGATCAAACGTCTGAGAGAGTTACTTGGTCGAGGTATTGCAGTTCATCACGGTGGCATGCTGCCCATTGTCAAAGAGGTCGTGGAAATACTCTTTGCCAAAACGCTCGTCAAAGTCCTCTTTGCAACTGAGACTTTTGCCATGGGCCTTAACCTCCCTACCAGGACAGTCGTCTTTTCCGGATTCCGGAAGCATGACGGTCGAGAGTTCCGCGACTTACTTCCCGGTGAATATACACAGATGGCCGGTCGTGCAGGACGTCGAGGTCTCGATACAGTTGGCACGGTTATCATCTGCGCGCCTGGCGCCGACGAGGCACCACCAGCAGCAAGGCTTCGACAGATGATGCTTGGCGAGCCCACCAAGCTTAGATCACAATTCCGCCTTACATACAACATGATGCTGAATCTTCTGCGTGTTGAAGCACTGAAGATTGAAGAGATGATCAAACGCAGTTTCAGCGAGAACGCGACCCAGGCTCTGCTACCAGAGCACCAAGGCAAGGTCAAACTCTCAGAAGCTGAATTGGAGAAGATCAAACGTGAGCCTTGCGACATCTGCGATATCGACTTGGAAGCCTGCCACCAGTCCTGTGAAGACTACAAGAGACTGACCAATGAGATGCATTTGAGCCTTCTCACGAATCCTGTTGGGCGGCGAGTCTTTAGCAAGAACCGACTAATTGTTTACAAAAAGGTACACCGCCTACATCAACACTAGAGACCGGTCTAACTTGTCGCTGCTAGGACAACAAGCGCACAGCAGGCATGCTCATGCAGGATGGTACGAGCAGAGGTAACGAACCTACGGTGAAGGTCTTGGAAGTGGCGCAACATCAAGATCGTAAGCCTGATGACCTGCTACCATATCTCGGCCCATTCGCACATTTGTATCGCAAACTGCCGAACAAACCGGCGGACCTGATTCTCAAGACCGCGTTTGTACCCTTGAACGATATCGAGTGTTTTACAAAGACTACCATTGACGTCCCTGACTCTGTTCAAAATCTCAACCGGAAGAAGGGTAAGGGTCCGCTCTAAGGCCGCTATACGACGCTAAATATACCTCAGATACGCTGAAGCTAGCCCAGGATCAGTTCTTGCCGCTATGCGGGTCATGGGACTACGAAGACTGGGATGAATACGATTACAGCCGCATCAATAGCCTCAGGTTCCGAGAACTGGAAGAGGCTCGCAAGAAGGAGGGACTCAATGCGGTCAGCAAAGAGTGTTTGAGGTGTCCCAACTTCCTAAAACATGTAAGGAATGGGAACGGAGTAGCCGCATATGTATGCATGATGCTAATCGCTGCAGTTTGCCATGGAACACGACCAGTGGCTCATCAAGGAAAACATCCATGCACTCCGACAACTCATGTCAGACCAGAATCTCCAACTCCTTCCCGATTACGAACAGCGTATCCAAGTCCTCACAGATCTTGGCTTTGTTGACGAGGGCTCGCGCGTAGAGCTAAAAGGCAAGGTAGCCTGCGAGGTATGCCCTTCATCTGTCCCATTACTTTCGAGTCATGTTCTCACAGCATCCAGATCCACTCGGCAGACGAGCTGGTCCTTACCGAACTTGTTTTGGAAAACGTACTCGCCGAGTATGAGCCCGAGGAGATCGTCGCACTGCTCTCGGCGTTTGTCTTTCAGGAAAAGACTGATGTGGAGCCCACCCTGACTGCGAGCCTGGAACGCGGTGTGGCCAAAATAGTCCAGATTTCAGAAAAGGTCAACGAGATTCAGACTAAACATCAGGTCATCTTGTCGGCGGATGACTCGAACGACTTCGTCAGCAAGCCCCGCTTTGGAATGGTCGAGGTCGTCTACGAGTGGGCACGCGGAATGTCATTCAATAGGATAACGGATTTGACGGACGTCATGGAGGGTACAATCGTCCGCGTCATTACGCGTCTGGATGAGACATGCCGGGAAGTCAAGAACGCAGCTCGGATCATCGGAGATCCGACGCTCTTCCAGAAGATGGGAACATGCCAGGAACTTATCAAACGGTATGCAGACCTTTTCTGTTTGCGGAGTCTCGTCCCGAGTTCCACAGCCAGGATGTTGAATGATGGCGGTATTTGTTTGCTGACGACAATTTCTGAAACAGGGACATTTGCAACTGTGCCAGTCTGTACCTATAGTGGGCCCGCCAGCTTACAGGTACATACTTTCCCAAAGACGGCCTGGGTAACCTGGGGGCATGGACCATGCTAGGGCAGGCTGAATATTTCAAAGTTTTTTTTTGTTTGAACGGGAGCATGGATCAGGTCCTGCAACAAGGAACATTCCCTTCCCGCACCACTTGTTGGGGAGGGAGGCGGGAAGGTGGCCATTGCGATCGACAAAACTCGCTTTCGCTTATCGGTTTCAAGCTCCGTGTTTTAGCTATGGACATGGGGGACGTCTTACGCTTCCCCGACAACAGGTACGCGGTAACACTATGAATCAAACACTACCTGGGAATCCCGTGAATGTGGCTTGACAAACACGACAGCCTATCGTGAGCCATGACGACGGGCCTTGTTTCAGCTTCTCAACCCCAGCGAAAATCCGCACTGGGAATCATTTGTGATTGCATCACCTAGGCAAAAATAGCCATCCGAAAGCGTACCCTCCTCTTGCTTTGCCTCCCCCTTGCTAGGATCACTGCGCACGCTCGACTTGTCCAATCGTCCCAATATCGTATGTCATGATGCCAATTCCTTGGCTCTTGTCTAGCCAACCCTCGGCTGCCGTAAATACAACAAACAAGATCACCCCATCCATGGCTATTATTACCGCAATATCGTGTGCATCATATAGCAATGATCGCCCTTTCCCCCTTTCCCGTAGAAGAAGGAGATGATGGCTACATGTGTGTGTGTGTGTGTGTGCATGTGTGTGAAGCAGACAAGGATACGAGGAAATTGTCCGCATTCGCATCTACGCGCCGCACCCTGCTCGGAACGGCGCACAGGCAACATGATAAACGCGCATGCACACGGTCGCATACTGGTCGAACAAATGAGCGTGAGCACCATGTGCGCAAATCGATAACTTGCATGGTCTGTCCGCTTCTACATGCTTGATTTGGGGTTACTTTGGGGGTGTGCGTCGCGTATGCGCGTGCGTGCGTGCGTGCGTGCGTGCGTGAGGACGTTGGGTGGATGCTTCTTTGCCCGTTTGGATGCGTGGCCGTTTGGACGGTTGGTAGCGTTGTTGATGTAGGTGCATGGTCTTTGTAGGGGTCAGAGGTGACGATGTGCTTGACTCTGTTTTTGAGTGCACGATGTGAGTAGGGAGGTTTGATGTAGATGTTTGTGATTGGAGGAGGGGGAGGGGGCCTACTCTTGCAGGACTGAAGTCATCTCTAAGGGAGCGTTCAGCCACCATCACTATCCCATTTCGGCATTCTCTCGTGCCTCCTTTTTGTTCTTTGCATATTTACTTTGACTAGATCAAGATGTAACATCAATTGAGAATGCTGCGGTAGTCTAGTGTGCGGCGAGCTGAATACAGGTCGTATCTGCAATTGCTAAAGAGTTGACACCCAGTCGTGACTTGGATCTGTATATTCGGTCGTTTGACTATGGTTGGTGCATTAAGCACGTCCTGATGACTGTCTAGCCTGGATCTTCGCAACTCACTTCTCTTTCCATAGTTCACCACACATCACGCTCCCTACGCTGTTATTCCCAATGATGATTTACGCAATAGACACCGTAAGTGCCGGGTAACTACTTACTTCTTCTCCAAGATTTATTCCGTGTAACTCAGTAGGACAGCTGCCCCAGAAGGTGAAAGGTGATTGACGTGCAAAGCTCCTGATCCGTATGTTACCCAAGAGACATTCTCAGTAGATGGTGTGATATGCTATACTACCCTGTTTGTTTCTGCGGCCACTTGACAAGTTTGGGTCTGAGTTTTGATTGCACCTGCTAAGAGGTGAACATGGCACGAATTGGCCGATACTCAGGGGGAGATTCTTGGTTTACTGCCTCCTTACATTCTCGTTTGGAGTCTAAGGGGATTATCAACGTAGATAGGATTTCGGCTTTGCCCAAACAAGGTGCCAGTAGAAGAATTCAAGCCCGAACATGAATAAGAAGGGGAAATATACTGGATTCTAGCTACATGCCCAGTATCGATGAATTCTCCCAAATCTCTCTACGATACTCAGTCCAAAAGTGATATAATATATACAAATTCATGCACTGATCAAAACGTTGAAAGAGAGGTCTCGTACGCAGATACCACGATATATGTCCCTGCAAGAGCTTCACAAAAGCCTTCAAGGATTTATATACAACATCCTTGCATCAGTGTATCGTTGCTGTGCACCAAGTAGGGAGATCAAGCACATGCTCCACACTTCAAAGATTTTGGCGAAGACAAGTCATCACATCAACCAATAATCTCCACTTGATTGGCAATTGAGAGGTTTATCAGTATGAGAGCGGGAGACGTAGGGGCGAGGTTCAGTGACAGGTTCCGTTGCGAGTATGTCGATGAACCTAATCTTGAACAGGTGTTTACGATGTCTGACGTGCAAACAGTCAACGCTTACTTTCGAGATTGAATCATTTCTGTGCGATAGGTTGTACATATTCTTCAGATATTGCTGCGTGTAATTGAGTGTAAATATTGACGTGATCGAGGTACTGTGCCAACTCTACTTTCGGTCAAAGTGCTTAATGTTGTGCTGTGTTCTGTAAACCCTGCACAGTATACTACTCCTACCCTTGATCTATACATGAATTTGGCAGCTCTAGGATTGCTTATGGTAAATTTTACCTTGTACTCAGCACGAATTATGTGCCTGAATGGCTTATAAAGCTGTGTGTACTACTTCCGCCCACTTCGGTTTTGAAGTATAAATTAGCAAACTTATATCTTTTAACACACGCTATGATTTTATCTGAGAGTAACCTTTTGCTAGTTCCGACTAATGGCATACTGCTAGCGGGTAGCACTAAGACATGAATTTTAGCTTTTCACTAGACGGCGGCCACCTCTCATAAATATAACACCATGTAGGTAAACGAGGGAAGAGAGGCAGGAAACTGGATTTCTGATCAGCACCGTCTCGATTTCATTACTTTATAGGACAAGCAGGCTTTACTCCTAGAATCGTTTGTCCATGATCATTGCGGTGATGATGATGATGATGATGATGATGATGATGAATAGACAACTGCACGATATAGCAATGTCCACACGAACCAAACAAGACGCCGAAATATAAGACAAACAAGAAGAGCAGTGTCGCCGTGTCATTGAAATCTAATCTTGACGAGGAAACTCTATATATATCTTGTACGTGCCCAAAGACCCAATAAAAAAAGGATGCCAGATACATCACCAACCAAACTTCTCAACCTGAACATCTACATCTCTACAGTTGTATATCATCTTCGCACACGTATTCCTTACATTTCTCACCAAGCTATCAGGTCCACTAACCACAACACCCGCTCTCCTCCCTTTTCTTGTTTCCTGCTCCAGCCACTCTCTCAGAATATATCCGACGTTTGGTCGTCCAGCTGTACTAGTCGGAGGCGGAATGAGAATGTCCAAGCCCCAGTTTTCGAGTTCTTCGAGTTTACTGTCTGGGATCCACAGGCGGTGGTCGGGCGCGTGAGTAATCCAGAGTAATTTTACTCGCCTATTGACGCGGATGGAAGCGATTTCGGGATCGGTTGCAGAGGGGCAGAGAAGGGAGTAGAGAAGGGGATATGCGACTGCGATTCCGGAGCCACCTGCGATGAGAATAGCGGTATTGGAAGCTTCGAGCATATCCAGAGCGTGGGAAGAGCCGTAGGGACCGTCAAGGTGGATGCGGGTTTGTGAGGTGGTGCGAGCGTGTTCCAGGAGGGTACGAGTGAAGCCTGATTCGGCTTGAGCGCGGATAAGTAGAGTGAACCATGCGTGTTTTCCTTGCGAATCGTCGTCCGTTGTTGTCGGAGCGGCGGAAAATATGGTAAAGGGATGAGATTGTATGGCGTGTTTGCGAGACAAGGCGGGTACAGTAAGGAAGATGTGTTCATTCGGTTTCCAGCCTTGCCTCATACTCTTCGGTGCTAGTGCAGAATTTCGAGAAGCTACTTCCCAGTTTGCGGACACGAGGAAGGTTTCGTCATCTTCAAGGACCGTAAGGGTTGCGGGGCGCGTACTCGATTTCAGCCACAACCGATACACGAGTCTATCAATGAGGAAAATGGCAAGGGAAACACCAACATAGGGCCTGGAGGTATGGTGGTGGAACCAAAGGAACACCAGTCCGGCGACTTGGAGCACTATGTGAAGACCCAGAAACATCTCGTACCACCTTTGCCGGAAACTTCCTAGACTCGTAAAATAGATCAACTCGTATGCGATGAAGGCAGCCAAGCCTAGAAGAACCACGCGGTTGAAGAGAAACTTGGCGAGCGTGAAACCCAGGTGTCTCAGCAACCCATACCATACGGCTATCATGCCTAGAAAGTGCAGGAAAGCCTCCAAACACATGAGTTCTCCAACTCTTCGATGGAAGATGTTCAGACTCTCGTAGGAATAGCCTGTTAGGAACTTGATGGGCTGATTCTTTGCGGCCAGGAGGTATAGCAAAGGCAGGTTTGCAACGAAGATGAGGCCACATCGGTCGGCAAATACGAAGAGGTAGAAGTAGGTCAAGGGCATGCGGTAGAGGTTGTAGAAGATGTTCAAGCCAACCCATGCGAGGACAAGCAGCGAGACGGCGTTGGTAGGGAGGGTTTTGTTGATGATGGGTATGCGAGGCGGCTGATATTGGAGAGCGGCCTTGAGCATGTAAAATGGTCGCCATGCACCAACGCGCTTGCGTTGCGGCCGTCGTGAAGGAAGCAAGGGACTGGATTCGTCGGCATTGTTGAATGTCTTCACAGCGGTGCTATCCGGTGGTGTTGCACTACCTTCTATAGTGCTACTTGAGCTGCTCCAGGCCTCTGCATCCTCTGTGCTGTTGGGTTCGTTATTGCGTGTCTGGGAGGCAGCTTCCCGTCTCCGCCGGTACAAAAAAAACTTTTCGCTCCAGTGCCATATCGAAAAGACCAACAAGGCGGCCACCAGGACCAGATTGTAGGTATTCAGCAGCCTCCGACTAAATAGGATAGCCACGACTAGTTTCCTAAAGCGTGGGTCTTTTCCAGGGTCATCAGGATCTACGAGGGGGTCGCCACCAGCGGCTCTGAAGCTGTCGTATTCATGCTGGAACCACGGTGCTGGGGTCGATGGGGTTGCTGTCAACGCGAAGCGAAGAGCGTCTCGTAGCCACGGTGGGGTAGCTTCCATGGTGCAAGATGGGATGGATAGAGAGGGGATGGATAGAGAGCGGATGGACTGGGAAGCAGCAGCATATCAGATGGCGCAGTGTTCCCCACAGTAGTCGCGTCATGTCACATGCCTATGTACGCGCGCGGGTTGTCACGTGTGATAAACTAGCTGGCCTACCTCAACGAAGTACAGTGCCGAGACCGGTCTAACTGAATTGAGACGGAATGCTTTTCTAGCAATTGCCATGCTCTGTAAGTGCCTTGTTAAGCTTTGCCATTTCTAGCAAGAATAGCTGAAGAGCAAACTCATGACTTTGTCTTGCGACTACATCCACATCTTCCCCATTTTCTTCGCTCATTTATTTGTCCAAGTGGCCTTCTCCTTGGCCGCAAAAGCAGCCATGCCAATCTTCTGGTCCTGGCTTCCAAACAAGCCATGGAACACCCTCCTCTCGTATTCGACACCTTCCCGGATACCGAGATCCTGGCTCTTGTTCACCACTTCCTTCGCCGCCTTGACTGCGATTTGACTGTACGATGCGATCTTGGCCGCTGTTGCAATGGCGCCGTCGACGCACGCCTCTGGTGTCTCGAAAACCTTTGCAACAAGTCCCCATTCACTTGCTTGCTGCGCAGTGATGTTGTCGCCTGTAAGGATAACCTCCATGGCTCTTGACTTGCCAATTGCCTTTGTCAGACGTTGCGATCCACCAGCACCCGGAATGACGCCCAACTTGATCTCTGGCTGTCCAAAATTTGCCTTGGGTCCTGCATACATGATGTCTCCCATCATGGCGAGCTCACAGCCCCCTCCTAGTGCGTGACCGTTGACAGCCGTGATGAGAGGCTTTTTGAGGAAGGTGACAAGATCGGACCAAGCCTCTATAAAATCGTTGCCATAGGCGTCGCTGAAACTAAGGTCTTTCATCTCCTTGATGTCGGCTCCCGCCGCAAAAGCCTTATCTGAACCGGTGAGAACGATGGCACCAATTGATTCTGCGCTCTGGAAGTCACGCAGGGCCTGGTTAAGTTCGAGGATCAGAGGGGTGCAGAGAGCATTGAAGGCCTTTGGCCGGTTAAGCCGGACTACATAATGTCAGCAGACATGCTTGGAGCATTACCGCTACCGTGCGATACAAGACTAATATACTTGAATGAAGTATTGGAGATTCATCTTCCGTACTTACTCAAACCAACACCCTCATTTGGCACCGAGACAAGCACATGCTCGTACGACTTGTCGGTGGTGAATCCCCTCACAAACCTAGGTAGGCCAGTAGACCGGAACTGGGAGGCTACCCTTGGTGCTGAGCGGAATGCTTGCATATTGATTATCGCCAATTGGACGTTCCCTCTTGAGACCAGCTCTTGGATACTGCGGTTGAATCAAGGAGAGCAAATGTGAAGACGAGAGAGCACATGCAAATGTAGTATGTGCATAGCTTCCCTTCCAAGTGGGTAGCATCGGCCACCTCGGTAAAGCGCCCGCCAAAGCCTGGAATTGCTGGGAAGCTGCCTCTAGATTCTTTTGGACCTAGCGCCATCCCCAACTGTGTGTCGCCCTCAGGCACAGCCCTGTTCCGCAGGCTTCATGATTTTGACACGACTCAACAATTTGCCCCTACTAAAGACGCGCCATTCCGACCACACCATCGCTAGTGTCACCATCTCCAGGACACAGTCCCCATCGCACAAAACCAGAAATCAAGCGACGCAGCCATGGACGCCCTGGAGCCTGACACCCCCTTCTCTGCGGTAACTGCGCAAACCACAAAGTATGGACGGGTAGGTTATTTCCCCGGGGGGCATCGCACATTTAATTGCCGACGCGCGATAAGATGTATGAGGCCAAGGAGATACAAGCCGAATGGGGTTTTGGAAGATGGCAGATTTGCTAATGCGCTGCGCAGATGTTCCAAGCATACCTAGACAAGTCAACGCCATACACCATATACCGATGGGTAGGAACTGGGGTCCTCTTCCTGCTCTTTGGTCTGCGTATATTCCTCGCCCAGGGATGGTACATCGGTATGTGTTCTGCCCCTTCCACTTTCAGAATACCACAGTTCCCAAATGATGCTATGTAGCGACGCATTTGTTGTAATAGACACTTTACTGACCATAATTGCAGTTGCCTACTCTCTTGGCATCTACCTCCTAAACCTCTTCCTCGCCTTCCTCTCCCCCAAATTCGACCCAGCGCTCGAACAAGATGAAGGCATGGAAGATGGCAATGCCTCTGGCCTTCCCACAAAAGAGGACCAGGAATTCCGCCCATTCGTCCGTAGACTGCCCGAATTCAAGTTCTGGTACTCGACGACAAAGGCCATTTCCATCGGCTTCTTCTGCAGCTGGTTCGAGCTCTTCAACCTGCCCGTCTTCTGGCCTGTCTTGGTCGTTTACTGGCTGATTCTCTTTGGCCTGACCAGTAAGTTCTACTTGCCTACTAATACACTACACCCACTGACCAACCTAGTGCGACGACAAATCCAACACATGATCAAATACCGCTACGTCCCTTTCACCGTCGGAAAGGCGCGTTACTCGGGTGCTCCCAACTAAGCCAGCCCACCAATCTGCATCCGTCCACCTTTGATTTCATCAGATTGTACAACTTTTGGGAAGGGTTTCGCCCTTGGGCTGCTTGCATCTAGGATACCGGCGCTTTTCCTTTTGAGGCGTGATAGACTTGGGAAGCCTTGTTTTGGCAAAGACGAGAATTGTTTTGGGATTAGTAGCGGTGTGTTGGCTGATACGATAATGGTTGGACGATATACGACGCTGTACGCGTAGTCGGGTAGATGGCGCAATGCAGCCCCAAGTGTCCAAAACACGATTAATTCAAGGCATCTGCTGTCTTTGTATTTCAACCTTTGGGAGTTGACTTGTTGGTTTGTGAATTTTACTGGGAACGTGTGTATAAGCATCTTGAATAGAAGTAGTTGAGGCGGCGTGGACGGGAGCTAACAAGAGTCGCAGTAGCGGGACAACGGAAACGAGTTGCAAACCACTGCCACTTTACTATACACTACTGATATGCATCTCCGTTTTCATGTTCAGCAGATGTAAAGATACTGCTATGCATTCAAGGTCAGGTATTTAACATGAAACAACACAAAAAAACAAACAAGAACTCATGCAACAGCATCAGACAACCACGCACCATGCTACTCCAACGCAACAAAAGCATAGACTAAGCCGCCGCTGCTGGTAAGAATACGAGCCCTACTCAACACGCATAGCAGGAGCCTCGAGCTCCAACTCAGCCAACGACGCCTTCCTCAGCCCCGCACTCGTTTTGGTGCCATTCTCCTTGACCAGGTCAACGTCCTTTGTGCAAATCCAGGTGGATGCGT
>JALPSE010000131.1:11157-42477 GCA_030558545.1 Bipolaris gigantea | reverse complement strand
GGGGGGGGCGGAAAGAGGAAACATACCGATCAATACACGTGCCCGGTAATCTAACCGCTACCCTCTTGACCGTAAACCCACACTCGGTAAAGACCTTGATGTACCATGGCTCCAAACCCGCACTGCGCAGCATAACGCGGCCCTTGGCTTTGAGTGCGCAATTCAGCGCGCGGATCTGACGTAGTGCTTGAGTACCGTTGGGTGGGAACCAGTCCATGCTGTCCATTACGACGACGATGGTCAGGGTACCGGGACGCATGCGCGAAATCACTTCTAACATTTCGTCGGTGTGGATGCGTAGACCGTTGAAGGCGCCGGCCTTGGAGAGCTTGACGTGTGATTTGGGGGAAAGGTAGGTGGGGTGCGAGGTTGGGGTGTAGTGGCCCAGTAGAGTGAGCAGGTAGTAGTGGTTTGAGGTACTGAGGAGCGTGGTGTTGACTACGGGTTCGAAGGTGTTGAGGACGTATTCGTAGATTGCGTTGCCGCTTGAAGACTTGAGTTCCTCGTCTGAAGGTTCTTCATGGAAGGCCATATATTCTGCAGCGACATCTTTGGGTTTTGTGGCTTTGGCCTCGTCGTAGTCTTGTGTCTTCTTGAAGTCGACTTCGATGACGTCGCGTTGGGCAGGGGGGACACCAAGTGCTTTCCACAACCACTTCTCGTTGCCGAGAATGGCGTAGGTGAGGATCTTGGAGTGGAGCACGGTCTTGATGCTGCGTTGCCAGATTTCACGCTGCTCGTTGAGGGTTTGCGCCGCACAGAGAGCTTTGACGTCGGCAGTCATTCCTAGGAGGCGGAAGAGCCAGCCGGCGATTGCAATAGCATTTCCGGAGCCGCCAGAGTAGTAAAGACCCTTGGAAGACGAAGACGAGAAGATGGAAGGGCCATTTTGGACCCAGAATTGGAACGCATCGGAGGAGAGGTGCGGGCTGAGCTTCTGGATGAGCAGGTTGTGGAAGTCGGGGTGCTTGCCTTCGCCAAAGAGTTTCCAGAAATCTTGGTAGCCGAGTGTAGTGAAGGCAGCGACTTTGAGCTCGAGTAGATGATTCTGTGACGGGTTGAGGTCTACAGCATGGACGCGACGGCAGTTCTCTAGGCAGAATGCAAGAATGTTGTCACCAGCAGATCCAATTGCGAGGACGACGTCGTTGGAGGTTGGCTTCAGAAGTCGCATATCAGCCACATCGTCTTCCCAGGTGAATGCGTAGATGTACGAGTTGTTGAAACGAGTGTGCTTGGAAAGGGACGAGTCGTAGTGAATGCGCCAGTGGTGGTTTTGGTACCATGCTGATGGGAGAGGCAAGCTAGATTGTAGATTAACGACTGCGCATTCGTACGCTTTGGAGTGGACTTCTGCATCGCTTGGTGCAGTTCCGGTTTGAAGGTCAAGCGCATTGAGGTATGGGGATTCCGTAGCAGCAGCATCAATCTTGGCGAGTTTTTTTGTGGATGCACCGTGGTCTTTTAAACATCCGATCCAGATATAGTAAGGTAGCTTGATACCAGTGTTGAAGAAGTTGTTTCTGGCGTTCATGCTGAGGATCGTGCCGTGCTTGAACTCCAAGTAATCCTGGCACATGTTAGAAACCGTTATAAACTCTGAAGACCTCAACTTACTCTTCGAGCAGGGCCAAGTGAGATTCTGTCGATAGCGAACCATTCTCTCCAGAATACTCGCGAGAGCCACATGCAATGACGGTCGATGGCACCACCAATATAGTTCCTGCCCCTAAAGTCCACTTGGTCTTGGACGTAGAAGTCGACGACACCAAAAACGCCGTTGGGGCTCAGGAGGCTGCCCACAGAGTCAATGACGGGATAGAACTCGGGTATCATGCTTAGAGAGTAGCTCATGGTGACGAGCTCAGCCCCTCCAGCATCAGCGTTCTCATCAAGGTCGCGAACAGTTTGACCTTGGGAGATCTTCTCCTTGTGTTCATAAGCTTGTGGCTCGTGTTCATGCAGGCGGAAAGCGCGCGCGTCCTGGCAGATGACTTTGACGTTCGTCCACCCAAGGCGGGCGAAGCGCTTGCGTGCCATTTCGCATAGACTAGGCGAGAGGTCCACGACGTCTACGATAGTCAGTAATGCTCCATTTATGGGACTCGGACAACACACAAACTGAACGGAAGAAGCTCGTCACTGGGACGAAGGCGTTCATTTGCTCGACACTAGAAGTCCGTTAGTATTATAATGTGAAACTGGCACATCAACGCTTACTTGTAACCAGTTCCTCCACCAATCTGCAACTATCAGTATCAAAATCGAATCTAATTTACGTGTCCACCTACATCAACCCAGACAGGGCGCTGTGAAATCAGACCAGCTTCAGCGCGGTGTTTCAGTTGCGCAGCGACCAGTCCCAACATATCCTCGCGGCCGCAAAGGAGTCTAGTACGGGTAGCATCATAGACCTCAGCCTGTGCTTTGTAGAAGCTCTCCTGCTCCTCCTGTTAGTCACGCTAGGCATATTTATTTATTCGACGTACAAGAGCGTCTTGCTGACTTCCAGATCCATCACCAGTGTGCGGCTTCAAGAAGCAGCCATAGATGAACTTCAGGTATGCCTCGACAATACTAGGCTCTCGTCCTCTGCTCTTCGGCCTGAGTGCAATGGCAAATACCGCGGCAAGAAAGAGGCCAAGGATACAGAGGGTGACCATGAGCTGATGGAAGGGGTCACGCGGAACGAAGGCTGAGAAGTCCAGCATAGTTGCAACGCTGCAACGGAGCAGAGGATCAAAGACCACAGAGGAGAAGAGGGTATGCGGTCAAACAAAAAGAAATCCCGCCATGGGGAGGTTATATGAGAAGCATTCTGAAGCATCATTCCGATTTCGGTTCGTCACAATGCACCCCCACATGATTACAGGCAAGCCACCTACTGCGTAAGGTAACGTTCTTCCTGTGGTTGAAACTTTTCAGCCAATGATACCCGCCACATGCTTCGAAGGCTCTAAGACGGTACGAGGCAACCTTGCACTGAAGTCGGGTGTGATAGTGAACCGCGAGAAGTGTCCCAACCTAATCAACCGCAAGAGGCGGCTATGCAGGGTCTTGGCTGGACCGAGTGTTTCTCCAGATCTTCAGGGAAGTCATGGTGAGGCGACAGAATAACCGACCTATCACGTTGAGCTATCATTGCGCGTGGGTGTAGCGTGGGTGTAGCGTGCCTGGTGTTGAGGTTGGGTGGTTGAGGTCCGTTGTTGAGACGTGAGCCAATCAGAGGGGGCGAGGAAGGGCGTGCCAGAACCACTGATGGAAATGCAGGAACGTGGTCAGTTCTTGAACACATGAGCGAGGCGCAATACCCTCGGCCCTGTTTCCCTTTCTGCAAGTCACTTTGTATCATCTAGCCCTTGACGATCTGGACCAAGTCGGCATTTGCAGACCCCGCGCAATCATCAGCAAAGTGCTGTTGTAACACGAAAATGAACCCACAGGTAGCGCAGCGCAGCGCAACACAAGTTGGGATGACTAGGCCTGCAATTCGTCGCTTACCCGTTTTCTCGCCGGGGCCATCTTCTGTGCCGTTGAAGCTCGAGGGCCAAGTGCCGAGAGGGACATCTGTAGTCCACAGCAAACTATTTGGGGCTGGGAGCAAGTGATGGACGTCGAGGCAACTTCGTTGCTGCTATGCTTGGCCATGTGACATGCGCCGTGTTCATCGATGTGGCCACCCTAGACTCTTGATTGGTACTATCTTGCAAGTGAACACACAGTGCAATGGATCCCCCTACCTCATGCTACTGTGTCTCATCTTCACTTAGTGAGCATAGTGTATAGTGAAGGATATGACCTTTGTTCATTCATGTTCGTCATTTCGGCGGTGGTACTACGATGAAGGTCTAAGTATTATTACAAGCCGGGTACAAGAACACATGCCTGCAA
Source organism: Bipolaris gigantea (assembly GCA_030558545.1). Lineage (NCBI taxonomy): Eukaryota > Fungi > Ascomycota > Dothideomycetes > Pleosporales > Pleosporaceae > Bipolaris > Bipolaris gigantea. The sequence continues at coordinate 38,586 of JALPSE010000131.1, read as the reverse complement.
GCAGCAAAGCCACCACCATCTGACCGCACCTTATGCGTAGAAGTTGACCGTGTCCTTCTTCTTCGCCTGCACTTCAGCAATAGCATCCACGTAGTGCTCGTGGCTGATCTTCTGGTGACCAGTTCGGAGAGCAATCATACCAGCTTCGACACATACGGCCTTCAGCTGGGCTCCACCAAACTCATCGGTACTGCGTGCCAACTCTTGCCAGTTGACACCATCGTCGACGGTCATTTTCCTTGAGTGAATGCGCATGATCTGTGCGCGAGCCTCCTCGTTTGGCAGCGGGAACTCGATCTTCCGATCCAGACGGCCAGAACGGAGTAGGGCGGGATCCAAGACATCGACTCGGTTGGTGGCGGCCAAGACCTTCACGCGGTCATCCGAGGCAAAACCATCCAGCTGGTTGAGAAGCTCCAACATGGTTCGTTGCACTTCTCTGTCTCCAGACTTTTCGGAATCGAAACGCTTTGTGCCAACGGCGTCTAGCTCATCAATGAAAATGATTGAGGGCGCCTTTTCTTTTGCTAAAGCAAAGCAGTCGCGGACCAGCTTGGCGCCGTCACCTATGAACATTTGTACGAGTTGTGGGCCGGCAAGCTTGAGGAAAGTAGCGTCAGTTTGCGCAGCGCACGCTCGTGCAAGAAGCGTCTTTCCAGTACCCGGAGGGCCGTACATCAATGCGCCTTTGCCTTGTTAGCCATTGTCCTTGGGCTCTCAAGCATTATGCTTACCCTTGGGAGCCTTGATGCCGATCTTCTTGAATCGCTCCGCCTCCTTCATTGGCCAGACTACCGCTTCTACAAGCTCCTCAATCTGCTTGTCCAAGCCTCCGACATCAGTATACTTTTCTGTTGGCTTCTCATCGACTTCCATAGCCTTGACTCGGCTGTCGTACTCTGCCGGCAGTGTGTCTAAGACAAGGTAAGAGTCCTTGTTCACACCAATCAAGTCTCCGGGTTTGAGCTTCTCATGGTCGACAAGGCCGATGAGGGGCAGGAATATTGTCTGTCGCGTAGATGTCTTGATGACGGCCGACTTGCCAACACGGGTGGCGTCTAGGTCGATGTTTGCACCTTCCTCGGCAGCCTCCGCTGTAACATCGAGATCGAGGATTTCGACGACGTTTCCGACAAGGTAGGGTAGTTGCCTGTAGAATGTCAACATATTGCCCTGAAGATGGCGGCTGGTAAACACGCTGCGGGGCCGATCGCCGGCACCGAGATGGCGTACCTGTTATTCTCAATCTTGTCCAGGTTATCCTTGATCTTCTCATTCATCGATACTTTCTCATGTGTGAGCCGCTGAAACTCGCTCTTCATGATGCGCATGTCATTCTCCAGTAACCGCCTCCGCGCAATGATGTCTCGTGTACTTGAGTTCAGGATCTCCTCGTCGAGCTGCTCCTCCTCTGGCTCTGCATCCTTCATGTCCGCATCGCCGTCAGCCTTCTTTCCATCCTTGCCGCCATCTTTCTTGTCGTCGTCCTTTCTCTCTTCCTTCTCGTGGCGCTCAAGATCATCGAGATCCTCAAGTGTGGACATGGTGGCGGTCTACTGTGAGTGATTGTATGTAAAAACTAGTCAACCAAGACAAGCGGAACTATATCTCGGCAATCGTGAGTAAAACCCGCAGGTGAGAGATTGAAGATAGTGCAGCGTTGATGAGGCTCTGTTTGTGAGGCAGCTATGGATTACGAAGATGAGAGCTCCCGCGATTACTTAGCTCCGCTCCGACTCGGCGTCGCCGCACCGAGACGCCGATCAGTCGCGTTCAACACCAACGTAGTGGGAACAACCATCAAACTGTAACTGGCCTTTCTCGCAACCAACAGCATCGATTCTGCTCTAGAAGCTATGCGTGACCTTTTCTATTGCACCTAAAAAAATTGCGGATCGGACTTTTCTTTGCTGTGGTACCTATACGTATGTACGGTCCACTAAACTTTTACACCCCAGAACTATAAATATGATATTTGAGATTCACTGGAATAGTGTGAATGATTGTAGTCAAGTGAGATTCAGTTCTGTTATCCCTTCTTTCCAAATTTGCAAAGCACCGTTATGACCCTTAAAGCGCCCACAAGCTACTTGCACCCCAAGGTGAATGAATAAGAGCGGAGGTTATGACTTCAAATGCTGGACCATGATCTTCTTGACCATACGACTTCAGTAATCAGTGATACAAGCCCTACTGAGCGACCAAGCACATCCCACATCTGAATTGTAGAGCGCCTAATGATTAGTGGCTTTTCGTAGAAACGAGTAAGTAGGAAAAGTGAAAAGATATGGAGTAGTGAAACAAGCCATCGTGGACGGGCCAGAACGAAACGGAGCGAGCACCTAGGCGACTATTCAGCTGACCAGATTAGCCAGCACACACCATTACATAGTTGCTACAAATAAATGCCCACTTATTGAGACAACTTTTCGCCAATAGAGTCTGACTGCAAAGTCTTTCACGGATGCTTCTCAGTTATTTAGTTTATCATCCACTATCGTGGATAAACCAGGTTGTGTATACGTTCAGCACGAGGTGCTCCAGGAGCGCAAAGATCACATTCAGTTTCTTCAAAGCCGAATACGTCATCAAAATTTCTCTCCTAGAATTCCTTTTAGCAGAAGTCTTTTTAGATCTTCATGGCGAGTCTTTCGTCTTCAAGCTAGCATCCAAACTATCCTACGACTTGTCGTTACGCCTCGCATCGGATTTCGCCGAATCCTGTCGGTCTTACATGCAAATTGATGTCAGCCAGGATAGAAAATCCCTAATCGATCTCTTCTATCGATACACTCTGTTTGGATTGCTTCAAGACGATCCAGAAATCTCAGATGCAGCACGGAAGAAAATTCTGCGGGAGACAGGAGAAACCATGCGGAAATTGTATAGCAAGAACTGGCTTTATATGGTACGATCAGCGTTTTAAATCAATCTACCAGTACAATATCTTAACTGATAACCAACCCCCACAGATATTAAGCCTGATAATTTACTGGTCAACTGGACTTACGACGAGAAAGGTACTAAGATAATCACCGACGTCGCTTTAGGCGACTTTAACCTCGCTTTTAGGTTCGATACGGGAGCGCTGCTTTACAACACCCATGCAGTAGGAAACGCCATGTGGCGCAGTCCCGAGGGGCAGAATGGGAGAGCCCTATCTAAGGTACCAGACGCTGACTCATTCGGATTGGTTGTAAGTTGCTTCCCACTGTTTTCGTGACTACCATTGAAGAACTCGTGCTAAGTATTTGTGCGGTGCATATATACCCTCAGGGTAGGGGACGGCTACTCATCAACGATTACCCGGAGCTCGCCAAGCTCGGTGTGAGCCCTCAGCAAGCGGTATTGACGCGACACTTGTGGTATTTTGGGCCAGCGAACTAAGGCCTGCTCAACCTCATCAATAACGAGAAATGGACAGGAGCTCTTACAATTTCGTCTGAAGAGACTAATTTGGCTGTGCAAGACCATCCAGACATGAGCTTCGAGGTGTGGGGGCATGCATCCGGTTCTGGGGTGCAGACAATGATATCTGGAATGACGAAAATTGATCCAAGGGCTACTTGACGGACAGCTGAGTGAGGGCTGTTCCCCCCACAATTCAGTTTCCAAGGCAATATTCTTCAAGAATATGTTAAGTTTCGAAAATACGTTACACCAAATCTTTACTATTCTAGCGTTTAGCCATCTCGACCGAATCGATGTCTCAAGCAGGGTTACAAAATCGAAGCTTGGACCGTAACCCAAGAAGGACATAAACTCTTTCAGTCTACACAGATACCTTTCCTAGCCTTGAACAACATGGACACCCAGTATCTCGACACCCCTGATTGGTGGTAAGCTTCTGGCAAATGAATCGAGTTGCAGTGAAGTGCGTGGTTCTGTCGTGAGACGGATGAGATTAGTGTTCACCTCGTTGAGCAGCGTCATATATCGAAAGACCTCAGTCCTGATATGTCGGACAATGCTCAGCTGCTTTTATGTAGAATATGAAAGTGTTGCATTGAGGCAGTCAAAGGAGAAAGTGTTAGAAGCAAAAGGTACATGGCAGGATTCCTGGTACATCTGACGGCAGGTAAAGAGAAGATTGAGTGGGTGAGGACGGATATGTTTGAGGCCTAGGTCGGTATACGTCACCACCAAGAGCGAAAGTATAGATCTTGTTATAGATCTCCCCTGGAAGAGTCAGTAATTTGGTGGAGAGCCTTCTAAATATCTTCCGTGCTAGCGTTAGAATCAATTCCAAGAGTTTCAAGCGGGTGTTGCGGAGGTGCAGGGGCATTGGCCCGTCTGCTCAGTTAAGTATTCAAACCAGAACGTCTGATCAACAGCGGTGGATTTCCATGCGGTAAATGGTTGAGTTGGTGCGGATATCTTATCACCTCCAACTCCGTGAATTGTGACCGAACTGTTTCGAACTTGTTCACAAACGAAATCTGTGATGCTCTGGTTTGATCATGCAGTCGTCACATTCGAAAACAAATAAGCTCCTTGATTGTCATCCATCAACCATAGGACCAGAGCGTACAAGTTGAGGGGTGATGACGCGTCTGGGACACCTGGAAGTGTTGATCTCAATACTCAAGTATAAGAGGGAATGAAATGGAAGGCCACTGCCTTGATATCAAATCCGAGGCGGGGCGGATGCCTATTCCTATCACGCTTAACTAGGCCTGTCGAAAATCTCGAGGCTGCACGCCCTATCTTCAGGTTTTGGATCCCACATATTGGCTTCGACGTCCTTCATAATCTTACCAATCTCATAAAAGATCAAGTCAGACAAACCCGGATCGATCAGCCTATGCCAAAGGTCCACCAATTGTTTATGTTGCACAGTGCCCCCGATCTCTTTGTTAGCCGACAAAGCTGTAACCCATTGCAAGTAGATCCCAATGCGTATCCCAAGGCCGTAGAGGTCCGAGTTCCCTTCAATGGCGCAAGACGGAAAGTCTTGACGTGTGACGAGTGGAACGGGTAGAATTTCCTCGAAAGATACAGGGGGAAGCGGCATGCAACACGCGTATGTTGATAGGAGTCCAAGGACGAATGAGCTTCTCATCTTCGATTTCACGGCGGAGTTACAAATGTAACATTGGGCCCTTGAGACGGCTTGTAGTTGTGCTCCATGGAATTCGCACGAAACATCACTAGTTAAAGCCGCGTCGCCCGATCAACGAGATGCCGAATTATCCGTCTTCGTCCAGAAAGGAACACTTGTCGCTTGCTTTTTTTGGTGCAGCGAGCAAGGCTGAGAACCTGCAGGTGGTAAGACGAGGCTGATCTGCGGTAGGATTCTGCAGTGCAACTGGCGAATTTCTTGGGGGCCGACTTCAACCAATTGGCTCAATATCGTATCGAGGGCGTCCAAATATTGAGACCAAGCTATGCGAGGGCGACCCACATTCCGAGATGGTTGCTGCATGATGAATCCTTCGCGCCTACTCTTGACATATCATAAGTCTTGAGAACGCCTCCAATAAACACGTCATTTTGCTTTGGCGTACAAACCAGAGATCGGCTGCTGGATCAGCTCGGGCTGACAGTGATGTCTTCGGCCTCCTCTACATCAAGACAGTGTGCAGATTTGGGCGCATGTAAGAACACACGACGCCCGATCACGCGAGTGCTGCAGCGGACGCTTTATCTCATCATACCTGATATGTTAAACGACGACACAAACGGTCTCCGAGATCAGAATGATATTCAAACACGCCTGCTCTTTAGAAGGTGTTGCTCTGCCTGGCTAATCTCACCAACACAAGTCCACGCGTCGTCTTCCGTATTCCTGATTATAACAGTAAAGTCCGCGTACCCTCCTGAAGTGTTACAATAAAGGCATTGTACGTACCTTCAAAGTCTGTACGATCCGGCCACCAGTTGAAGGTGGGCGAGCCTAGCAGTTCGACATACCCTGTATCGTGTTTGGAAGATACTCTAGACGCCCTGTTTCACAACACTGCGCCTACAGGTCGACATTGAAGCTTGAAGATACCGCTGATGAGAGCTCCGGATTGTTGTGCTTCTGTATTCCAATTACAAAGGGCGGAGAGCAACGTTTTCAAGTCCGGCATATCTTGCGGCAATGCATGAATGGCAATGCTGTCAACGGATTTGCGCAATTGCGTGAATTGTCCCCTACCAGAAGCATCTCGGCTGCATCGAGGCTGACAGCCGCTCTTTGTTTGATTGCTAGATCGTACTGGGCCGTCAGAATCGACGTCGCGCCTCAGTGTCAGTCTTCTTCTGGCTCCCTTTATTCTGCAACTAACCTTGGTGAATCGTACTGCCTGTGTATCCTACTGAAACAACTATATCACCACTTCAAGACGCCATGCCGCTTGAGGACTTATGAATACAGAGGCAATGTCTTAAATCTGCCTTTCCTCTCCGCCTTCGCCCTTATATTAACTTTTTTGGCGCCCCGGCCATGGTGCAACTCTTTCGACGAAATACCAATTGCAGAACGGCAAGCAAAGCATTTTAGATTACGGAGATAGAAATGACACCAATCTGTGGACCAAGCTCGCCTCCCCTGCAGCCAGATTCCTGTAATCAGTTCTAATTGATGCGTCAACCTAGCTCGTACCCTGTATCGCCGTGACCGGATACGGTACAATTAAGGATGGCTGCGGCTATAAGAAAACCGTCTGATCTGGCATATATCAGCGGCTTGCCGACGAATTAGCAGTGAGGTGGCCGAATCCCCGCTGTGGCATGTATTTGTTGGACATGTTTTCTCTTTGGCCAGCGTCACGTGATGGATTTTGGCATATCTCAATATCACATCGCAGTACGAAGAATAGCACAAACCTTTTGCGATGGCATGTAGCTGGAGTTTCCCAACATATCAATGACGATATTTGAACATATGTCTTTCTTGAATTTCGACGCCCAGTAGAAATATTGATTGCCACTATAGATGTCGCTACTGCGCATAGCATGGACCGTATTAACTACAATGTGATCTGTAGAGGTTTGTGCAGAGTGAGTTTTAGATGCAACCTCTAGAATGGCGTAAGAAGAGCTGCCCGCTTCTTCCGCAAACGCGACAATAGCCCGGTCCCCACGCTCATACCGAGCCCTGTTTTAAGGTAACATGAAAACCAACGCATCTACCTCCTTCCCAAATCAATATCCAGCACTTCTACCATATCCTCACTCTCCCCCGCCTCAAGTCCAAAAAATGGCTTAATGCCCTTCTCCACTACCCCCTCCATCAACTCGCTTACCAGTCCCTGCAAATCGCTTCCAGTCTGCCTAAAATCTGGGAAAGCATTCACCTCAAGCAACCACGTATTCAACCGACCAGTCTCTTCGTCGATACCAACCATGAAATCCAGACCGAATATCTCAAAAGAGTTGGGCAACGGTTGGAAATGGATGGACATGCCCCTCGCCGCGGCTTCAAATGTCGAGCCAGTGATGTTGCAGATCTGCCGAAAGATTGTTTCTTTCCAGTTCGATGATACGTTTACTTTGCGTCCCGCATCTGCACCCTCCCTGCTAGATGAGCCGGGGAAACTTGGCTGGGTCGGCAGAGTATCTGGTAAACCCCAGAATAAGCCCACGGAACCCTCTCGGTCGCCGCTTTCTTGCAGACAGGTGTTGGTCAAGTGGGCGCGCATAGCTTCTTGGCTGTTAGGTTCGACGTCGGTGGACCAAGGGGGAAAATAGGGGTGGGCTGCGAACAAGGCGAGCATGGGTTTGTAGACGTAGAGTTTCAAGGCGCCAGTGGCGAGGATATAGGTTCTTATGTGGAATTTCTTGAGGTCACTTGTGGGGTTGTTTGGTGGGGCGAGGAGGAGCGGCGGGTGGATGTATGGTTGAGCGATAAAATGGCGGAGTTGGGATGTTATGATTCCGTTGTCTTCGTCTTTTTCTATTTCCAACTGTTGCGTATTGGAATCGCTGCGGGCTCCTTCTTCTTCGTTCTCATCATCGCTGTCTGGATCCCACTGCTCGAATATCTCGGTGAGTTCTTGTTCACTTGAGAAGAGACGGATCCCTTGGCCTCTATCGCTCATTCCTGGTTTCAAGATCCACCATTCTTTTTTGCTGGAAGAAACGCCATCTTCATCATCACCAAGCTCTTCGTTTCGTGCCCAGCTTTCCTTCAGCTCCCATGCTTCTACTAGCGCATCGTCCAGAAACTCGGCATAGTCGACTTCGAATTCCACACTGGGCTTAACATGCTTCTTGAGAACCGAGTCGGGGTACTTGGTAATCCAATTAGCAATGGTGGTGCTAAGGTAATGCTTCCGGATCAATGCTTTACGAATCACGTAGGCGTTGGCCAGTGAGGTAGAGGAATACTCCATGAGGTGATCGAAATCGATGGATTCATACTGAACAAACTGTATAAGACGCGATGAGGGAGTGGGAAGCTGGGATAGTGAAGTGATGAGTTCGTATGATGATGCAGGAAGTTGTTTTTCCAGGGCGGAGAGTATGAGTGGCTGGACGTAGGGATCTTCGTAGTTAATCAGGGCGTAAATCTTATCGCCGATCTCAGACCCTGAGGATGCCATGCCGCCTGATTTAAACCCTGAATCCTTTACTTTTCCGGTGCCTTGATTTCTCCCCGGGTGGTATCGCTATGGCAACCACCTGCAAGAAAAATGAGAGAACCTTAAAGTGGGTATCTTGTGTATAGCGTCAACGATGCGAATGCAGGGCTCGTGATTGCGTATGTAAAAAGAAGAATTGATATTGTACACTATTGAAAATCGTTACTGTAAGGCTATGATGAGCCTCCATGTGGTATCCAGAGCCCAGAAAAGTCGAAATATCCGTTTTCGCTTAGCTCTAGCCAATCAGCGAGCTGTATTTGTAACGCCATACCATCATCCTCTATGATGTCGGGATATTCCTCACACGTCAGAACGCCTTGGGTACAAGAGAAATCAATTAGACAACTTCCAAATCATCGTCGTCGTCGTCATCGTCGGGGGCAGCGATGAGTCCCACGTCGAGTCCGCCAAGGCTTTCTCGGCCAGGCTCACGTATGCCCTTTCCATCCAACAGTAGACGAGCCCTTTTCTTCGCAGGACTCGCCTCACGTGTGCCACGAAATGCCGAAGGTATTACTTTCTTGGGAGACGGGATACGGCCGTATTTGAATGCCCACCCTACTGGATCGGTCGAGGCGACCGACTTGCCCGAAGCGGCTCGTTTCCGCTTTACAGGCGCCAGGGAGATATCTTTAGACGTGCGATTGAGAAGGCTTGAAAAGTCCGTCTCGGCCGGCTTGTTCAGTTTTGAACTTTTCGAGACGAGAGAAGAAGGGCGTGCTCTGGTGGGTAGGCTGGGGATGCCGGCGCCTTTCGACCGCAAGTAATCAGCCCCAGTGGTGCCGTCTCCCATAGTCCCGAGCTTCTTAGCAAGTTCGCGCTCCTTTTCTCTCTCAGCTAGTTGCTTTCGAAAGCGATCTTCGCGGCCCATTCCCCCTTCCCAGTTTTGGTGATCCCGATCAATGAGCTTAGCAGCGCCTCCAGGTCGCGGGGCAATGTATACAGTCTCGTGTAGTTCGCGATCGTGATACCTTCCTTCGCGCTTGAGCTCATCCCCTTTAGAAGCGCCACCTCGACCAAACATACCAAGCTTGCTGCTACTTGGGCCTCCACCAAAACCAACCATGGTGCTGACTTGCATACGGCCTTTCTTAGCCTTGTCGACTTGAAGTTGGATGTGAAACTCGCAAAACTCTGTTTTCCGGCCATCAATCCATTGACCACAATCCTTTCCATCTTTCCTCTTTGCGTTGCAGAAGTCCAAGTCTCGTGCTGTTCCAATCTCGAGTATGGTGTCATCCGAGCTGGTCAGCTTCAAGGAAAACTTGCCTGTATCACGGTTCCGTGGCGGCATAATGTCTGGGTTTAAGATGGCAACCACTGTGCCAAGGGGAAGTTTCCAAAACTGGGAAAAACCGGTATCGAACAAGAATAGATCCAACTCCCACTTGAGGTCAGTCAACTTGATAACCATGAACTTGCCGTTCTGATCCGTTGTAGATCCTTGACTACTTTTGGTCTGATCTTTAGCGGCATTTTTGGAATTGTGCGGTGTTGACTTGTAGCAAATGACACCTAGGACGACGTAGTCGTTTTCCCAATCTGGAGGTTCGTATTCTGGTGCCTTGACCGTCTTGAGCAACTGGGGAATGGTGAGGACGGTCTTGCCTTCCAGAGTGCGTGTGACGACATTGTGCTGCATTTCGCGCGACTTCAAGTGCAGGCCGGAAAAAGGCTCAAAGCTAGGGGCTTCTGAGCTGTCATCTCGGGACGAGATCTCGGCATATCGAGAAGCGGTTGGGATTGAGCCAAAACTGGAGGAAGATGCCTTGGAAGACGATGACACCGGGCGTGAAGTGTCGTTGCGGAAAGACAAGGTGGAGCCAGGTTGAGGGGAGGGTGGGATTCTCAAATCAACTGAACGGCTCTGGGGTCTGGTACGCCTTGAAGACGGCGGGGGCATTTCGCGCGAACTTGGTGTCTCAGAGCCTTGTGAAGAATTGGTCCTGGAAAGTGATGGTCGTTCTGCTAATCCCTCGATGGTATGCAAGCCAAATCCCCTGTTTCTCCTCAGCTCGGCCTTTTCCTCCCTCTCTTCACGGTCCTTGTCCCTGTTCCTGCTTTCGGCAATGCGCTCGCTGAAAGATTTGATCTTAGGAGTCTCGCTGCCCTTGAGCGACCCCGCTCGCGCCCGCCCAGCCAGAACGCTCGAGGGTCGCTTGAGACTAATATCACGTGCCGTCAGTCCTTTGTCGATGCCCAGCATGACTCGTGCAGGACTCTTTGGCTCATCGGGTGGTAGTCGTGCTCGGGTGGGAGAGCGTGGAACCTGTACGCCCGACTCCTGACTGCTCAATGGCGAGGGGTCGGCCCTACGCATGGTGCTAGCTATACTGGCTATGCTGGCTCGTGAGGACGCTCCATTGCGGTCAGCGTCGGCAGATTCTGCTTTCTTCTTTTGCAATGCTTTTAGTTTTAACTTTGCCTCGATGGCCTGCAACTGAAGACGTAGAGTTTCCTCGTCATCATCGTCGCCATAGCTCGTGGGCTGGGTGTAGTCGCCCAACACGGGACGGCGCTTCGAGGGGGAGGGTGAGACGGAGTTGCGCTCGCGGCGACTCTCGTATTTTCTGCGTGCAGAGGGCGAGCTGAGCAATGCTTCCACAGACGATTGCGGGGGCCAGTTGGGTTGATTCTCCTTGACTGTACGGGCACACTCAGCGCGTGTGTTTGCGGTAGTCTCAGCGCGGGCGACGCACCTTTGGCCTTTGGACTCTCGCGCACAATCATTGTTGTGGTGGTGTAGTGTTGTGAGCGTGTATCTCTCAACAGGGCCCATAGCAACACGGGCAGAATCGGGCTCTCAATGAGCGTGTGCCTGGACGTTTGATAGTGTGAGCGTGAGCGCAAATGCGTAGCCGAAAGCCGTGGGCGTTTGTTGACACTGGGTTACGTGGTTGACCCCAGACATGACAGCGCCTGTGGGAACGGCTTTCTCATCTAATCCGAAACTGGCGTCTTTGCAGGGGTCGCGCGTTGCTTGCACGCGACGCGACTGACCACCACCCTAGCACCAGGGGCAGAACAGAAGATACCACCCGGATATTGCAATAGACTTGGCTTGGACGGACATCAGGTACTATTGCTGCAATGGCACGAACACGCTCAAAACCCGCCGAGGCAACACCCACAGAGACAACACCAGAGTCCACCCCATGCACCGCAAAGGCACTCCCCGCAAGTGCACCAAACCCACCCAAACTCTTTGTCTTGCCCAAAAATGCCTCTCGGGATGCGCGTATAGTCACTCTGGATAATCCTGCAAACGAGACACCGTCGCGCTACTTCTTTTGTCCAGAAAGGGGCTTCTACGAATTCACTCGCATTGCGGCCCCAAAGAAGGATTGCCGAAGTTGGCTCATCACCAGTAGCGATGGCATTACACAAGACCAAGAGGAGAAGGAAGACGCAGATGCCTCAAGAATAGGCAGTGGATATGTCGCCAAAAGCGCCGATCTATTCATCGCCACGCCCATCGATCTCCTCTTCCTCATCCTGCCCGCGCTCGCACCAAAGACAGCAAAAGACACAAAGCAGCACTTCCTTGCGTTCGACGACTACCTCGACACACTCTCTTCTTCATCACCGCACTGGAAGACCCTTCTATCACAACACGCATCCCTAAAATCGATGCTGGAAAGGCGCATCCGCCCGATCTGCGACACTGTCGACGCCGGCGACGAAACCATGTACCGCATCTCCCTCCCCAAGCTCCTTGAAATCCTAGTCACAAAAGCCGAGCGCATGGTCCGACGCGGTCTCCCCGTCTCTCTCGAAGAAAAATTTGTAAAAACCACCCTGGAAATCCCCGTCATGAACATCAAACGCGAAGAAAGCACTCTAAGCGCCGTCTCAACCAGCAACACGAAAACCGGCGAGTCAGAAAACACAACCACCACGACCATTACCACAACGATAACAACGCAAGAAGATAGCGTCACCCCGGCCCTCACAACACCCCCAGAAATTCCCCACCTCCTCCGCCTCCGCACATCCCTCACCTACCTAACATCCTCCTACCTGCCCCCCTCCCTCACCTCCCTTCTCACCCCGCTCCTAGCTTCACGCTTCACACCGCTAACCACACACCTCTCCGCCATCGCCGCTCTAAAAGCCGAAGCCGCAGCACTCCGCAGCATAACAGACAACGTATCGCGGAAGCGTGCTGTGCTGGAAGACGACGACAAGATGGCGGAGAGGGAGGAGAAGAAGCGGAAGAAGGAGGAGGAAGATAAGAAGAAGAAGATGGAGGGGAGGGGCATAAAGCAGTTGAAGAAAGTGGATACGAGTGGGATGAGGAAAATGAGTAGTTTCTTCACAAAAGTGGATAAGAAGAAGTAGTGTTTATTTCAGTACCCTAGACTTGGGACCGGTTAAGGCGATGGGCGTATTGTATTAGTAGCACATGTATATTTGTATAATTGAGCATTTCAAGTGGGACACATAGGCGATTTATATCTCGATATTTTCTCATTCATCTAAACTACAAAAGTGGCCTTTACTCCCCCATCATTAACCCCCTTATTTCCCTCGACCCGGTCCAAAGGCACCTGAGGGGGACCAAGACGATCCCGCTAATTCCTAACGCTTCCGAATCGCAGCTAGGTCATCTATATATGTACGCTACCTACACAACCCCTCCTCCCTTGGCGCGTGGGCAATCAACGAACGTGGTCGGAGAACCCTCGCATCTCTTCCCAAACATTACAGAAATTACAAGAAGATCGACTGCAACACCAAAGTGGGTGGTTGCCGAGGATGCTCGGAAAAAGTGCTGGCTTCAAGCTGTCAGAGACCTTTCCCCCTCTTCTTTCGTAATCATCGGGTATCTTTTTCTTTCTAGAAAGAAGGAAAAAACAAAAAGAGGCGGGAGAAAGAGGAAAAAGAAGAAGAAAAGAGCTGACAAAAACAGAAACAACGCTTGCTATGCAAATATGACCAAAAGCGGGTATGCACCAGAACGTGTCAGAGAAACTAATCTGGTAGGTGATAATGACACATTGTTCCGCCATCCCCGTCAATTACGCAAACTAACATCAAGACGAACGGACTGCGTGCGGCCGTTAGACCTTGTCGGTCGACAGAAAAGAGGTGGAGTGCTCACTTCGAGCTCGCTTGTCGCCGGCTTCGCGTTCAAGCGGCTCCCCACTTCGTTTCTTGGATGACTTGGCTGAGCTACTGGAACTGTGTGCTGATTTGACTCGCGTCCAAGAATCGAAAGAGATTTCTAAGTTAGAGTTAGTATCAGTTGATTTAGGAAGAATAGCTGGCAAAACTTACCCTTCTTGAATTTGCGAACAGTGGGCGGCGGTGTGGTGGCTAGAGACGGCGCTTGAACAACGCTCTTTCCCTTGCTCCGGCTTGGCGTAGCAACCGTGGGCTCAATGTCGGTTGTCGCTTCTTCGTCATCATCATCCTCAATACCGTTCGCGCGGTTGCGCTTTTTGATCTCGGCTTGGAACAGCAGTTTTGGCTTGATAGACGACCGAGTCAGCGGGCGACGGGCCTCGTGACCGATCTGGCGACGAACTCGCCTGTCATCGGCAGAGAGTTCGTCTTCATGCTCGGCGTCCGAGGCGCCAGATGGGGCGTCGTCATGGAACTTGCGGAAAACCTTGCGGCCACGGAAAATATAAACCATACCCTCATCACGGTCGACTGCCTCCTCCATCTTGGCGGACTTCATGTCTAGCGTCTTCTTGGCCTTTTGTGAGGCCCTTTTTGCTTTTCCCTTGCCATTGGTGGTAAGGAACGGGTTCTCTTCGGTTTGGGCGCCAGGTGTGGGTATGCGCTCCTTGGAATCTGTGTAGATAGGAATCTTTTCTGTAGTCTCGCCCATGTGCTTTGCGAAACTTTCGAGAGTATACAGATCCTTGGTCTTGCGCGATTTACGGGGAGTTGGCATGGCCTCATCAATGGTTGAAGGTCGGTTGGTAGGGAACAAGACCCGCGCAGTTGAACTCACGTCGTCGACGCGGCGCTTGCGGGGCGTCTTGGCCGGCGTTGGTAGCATGCCTGGTGCCATTGTTGCGGAGAAGAGGAGGCGTCGGCTTGAAGATGGTGCAGCGCAGTCGGAATCGGAGTCGTGCAGGGTAGAGTCAAAGGGTGCGCGGCGGGTAGAGCGTGGAGAGCGGAGTTGATGAGGTGAAGAGGGAGGCGAGAGAGCCAAGGCGTTTGCACGGACAGCTGGTGACTTTGAGGTAGCTGTAGGAGTCACGTCGCGCCTAGCTCGTGGGGTTGACTGCGCGTGGTGAATGTGAATGTCGCGTCGTGCGGCGACTCTGCTGGACCGCCGCGGTGAAAACGGCTCGTAGTTGTCTCCATGGTGCGGTGCAGGCGGAGTGCGCAGACGACGGGGGGGTGAGGGGGTACGCTCCATGTTGTGTGTTCGCGTGTTTGTTTATGGGGGGCAGTTGTGATGTTGGTGTAGCAATGGTATGAATAGTGGGTATCCAAAATCAAAACAAGCCAAGCGAAGCTCCAATGACACAGCGCGCACTTGTCCCAAGGCTCAACGGATGCTGTAGCGATATGCGCGGGCGTGGATGCGATAGTTGGGCTTTGTGGTGATGGTGAGTGTGAGGGTGCAGTCCAAGGGCGGGTGGAGACGACGGGGGCTGCCTCAGATAGGGAAGGGTCGATGCAAGATGAAGGAAGTGACGAGGCTGGGAGATGGCGGGTGCTGTTCCTTGGCAAAGCGGTCAGGGCGGGCGCACATCAACAAACGCCCGGACCCCCCACTCCCCCCCACGGCCTGCCCTAACCACCTAACGCCTGCCCCGCCAACCCAAATACGTCAAACACGCCAAACACCTGTCAACTCGTCCGAAACCCTGCCAGCTCGAATAGTGCTACGTGTTCTGCTCTTCTAGGAACACGAAAGCAAAGTGGCGCACAATGGATCCACCAAGTCTGGGCACGCTGCACCTCTCCGACTCCGACACGGACGGCGACGCGTTGTTCGACACCCCCGCAGCGCGCAAAACGAACAAGACAAAAGATGTTGAAAGCGATGCAGAAGGCGCCACCAGCTCCAGGCCACGCGCAAAAGAATCCCATTATACTGCCGAAGAAGCGCGGGAGGAGGCCTTGCGCAGGGAGCTAGCAAGCATACGAAATGTGAACAAAGTCATTGAGGATGTCATTGAGAGCTTACAAAAGGCCAAAGACAACATGGCTGTAAGGGAAAAACTCGGAAGACACACAATGCTTCAGCTGACATGTTTCTAAGACTGTGGCTCGCACCGTGCAAAATGCATCCACCTTACTGCAGACATGGACCCGCATCCTGTCGCAAACCGAACACAACCAGCGCCTTATTCTGGATCCACAATGGCAGGGCGCGTCGCAAGATCTAGTTGATATCGAAGAAGAGCAAGCACATCGCCAACAGGCTGCACAACGTCGTGCAGCTGAAGAGCAGGCACGGAGAGAAGCTGCAGCAAGGAAGATTGAAGAAGACCGTCAAAGAGCCGAAGCTGCAGCAAAACCAGGCACGCGGGGCAGGAGCAGGGGACGACCCAGGGGTGCTTCGACATCATCTACAGGAAATTATGTCGGAGTGGGCGGACAAGGAGGACGAGGCATCAGCCGCAGCGATTCTACTAGGGGCAGAGCCGGCAGTGGTATAGGGCGGGGATTGCGTGGCCGGGGACGAGGTCTGGGCTAAGCACGTATCCCACCAAATAGGGACAAAAACTCAAAATATCCAATTCGACTCTTCTCGCCTTGGATCTATCTACCTCGACGTAGAGCGACACTGGCACACTCGGTCTGAGTCAACTCAGCATTTCGCATTTGCAATGCATCGGGCACTGGCGAACTTTGGCCATCTGGACATGTCCGGCGTCTTTGAAAGTGAAGCTATAGCGACAGTCTACTCTGTAGATCCAGAGTCCGGTGTCCGTTAATGGCGCTTGCACTGGCAGCTGATCAGCTTTGTGGCTTGTACCCTTGAGAAGAGTGCGCCATCGGAACTAAGACGGTACCTGCAGCTTGATGCAGTCGACGGACCGGATCTGGTGTCGTCGGATGCACTTCTCGAAATGGCTAAGCTTCGGGACCCCACTTGTCGTCAGTTGGACCCCGCTGCACCAGTCTGAGAGATCTTGCGACTCTCCGCGAATTCAAATTGAATCCTCTTCTCTATTTCTCAAACGCTTTGCCATCTGATTTTCTCTGATTCTTCTTTTTTCGCCGTTCAGATTGCTCATCAAAACACGTCCACATCTGTCAACATGGAAGTTCCAACAGCATCGTCGCTACGCGACATTTACCCAGAGGACGCGCTCCCAGTCGAGACCAAGCGATGGGACAGCTTGCTAGCCAGATTTAAAGACCTATACGGCAAGCAGGCTGACTTCGTTGCCAGGAGCCCCGGTCGCGTGAACATTATTGGCGAGGTAAACACTATGGTAAAAGGTTATATGACTTGCGGCTCATCATACATAGCATATTGATTACTCTCTCTACGAGGTACTACCAATGGCCATCACGGCCGACTTCATCATGGCAGTTGCTATCCGGCCATCTGATGAGAAGCCTCGTGTACGCATTGCCAATCTCAACTCAGAGAAATTTCCCACGCGCGAGTTCGACATCCCTGAAGGAGAGATTCCGATTGATGCGACAGAACATGAGTGGACCAACTACTTCAAGTCAGGTCTCAAAGGTGTAACACAGCTTCTGCAGAAGAAGCGTGGTAAATTCACGTCAGTCGGAATGGACATTGTATGCGACGGAACTGTCCCAAGTGGTGGTGGTCTCTCAAGTTCGGCCTCCGTTGTCTGCACGAGTGCATTGGCTGTGCTGAGCGCGAATGGCGAACAAAACATCGACAAGACTGAATTGT
Organism: Bipolaris gigantea; assembly: GCA_030558545.1. Classification (NCBI taxonomy): domain Eukaryota; kingdom Fungi; phylum Ascomycota; class Dothideomycetes; order Pleosporales; family Pleosporaceae; genus Bipolaris; species Bipolaris gigantea. The sequence goes on along the minus strand of JALPSE010000131.1, from coordinate 21,162 downwards.
GCGAGCTTGCGATTGTATCCGAGCGTTCAGTCGGTGTCAACTCCGGAGGGTAAGCAAACACCTCGGTTCGTTGTCTTCATAACTAACGCGTTTCAGCATGGATCAAGCAGCATCGGTCTTTTCTCTGCGTGGCTCTGCCCTCTATGTTTCATTCAAACCTAGTCTCAAGTACACAAACATTGAATTTCCACAGACTGACCCAGAGCTCGTCTTTGTCACAGCTCAAAGTTTCGTTGCAGCGGATAAGCATGTCACAGCCCCAGTATGCTACAATCTGCGTGTAGTAGAGTGTACTCTAGCAGCAGTTTTCCTGGCAAAGGCATTCGGCCTGAAGAAGGCCCTCCCAACAGATTCCTCGCCGCTAGGGGTCAGCCTACGCGGCTTCCACGACACCTACTTTGAAGATAAAGAGGGCATAGCCGACAACACCAAAATCTCCGTCTCAGAGTTCGAAACCCAACTCACAAAGTTGATCCAGCACACAGAAAACTACCTCCCGCAAGAAGATGGCTACACCCGCGAACAAATCAGCGGCCTCCTCGGCATCTCCGTCGACGAGCTAAACCAGCGCTACATGGCCAAATTCCCCGTCCGCGCAGACAAATTCATGCTCCGCCAGCGTGCCCTGCACGTCTTCACTGAAGCCCTCCGCGTCATCAAGTTCCGCTCGCTCCTCGCGTTCCCGCCGTCAAAAGACAAGGACTACCTGCAATCTCTCGGTGACCTCATGAACACAACCCAAGACTCGTGTCGCGAGATTTACGACTGCAGCTGCCCAGAGCTAGACGAGCTGTGCGACTTGGCGCGTGCGGCGGGCTCGTGTGGTAGTCGCCTCACGGGCGCGGGATGGGGTGGATGCAGTGTTCATCTTGTACCCAAGGATAAGGTTGAGGCTGTCAAGATGGCTTGGGTCGAGAAATATTACAAGAAGAAGTTTCCGGATATTACGGAGGAGAAGCTGGCGCAGGCAATTGTGGTTAGTGAGCCGGGAAGTGGCAGTATGCTGTTCAAGGTTACGGGTGAGAAACTTGTTTAGAACATAGGGGTTGAGAAGATGTTGGGTTTGCAGATGTGAATGTATAGCGGGTCTGGGGAAGAGGGACTGTGATTTAGATGCTGGTACTTCACATGTCTTGGTTGTGTGTTGCATGTGCAAAAGAGGTCATGAGCTTGATTTGCAGCGAAGAAGAATCGAATCTTTTTGCCCGGATATATCAATTTGATATCCACACATGACTTGATCTAGTTATCACTTCAATTACTCTCGCCTTCACAATATTCACTCACCTCTACTTCCCGCATGATATCTACCTGCTGCATCTCGCTCTCCCAGTTACCATGGTCACAACGTATTTACAAATACTCGACATAAGTCTCTCTAATTTTCCGCAAACCCACCTACTCAAGTCTGCATTTCTCATCTACAGGCACATGTCCTCTCCCTTCTCCCCTTTCCCCTTTTCCTCATTCACCATTTCTGCGCCAATATGGCTAGACGCCGCAGCAAGAAAAAGCCGCGAAAGTCACAGGTCCGCCCCAGGTCTAGTGAGAACGATACACCCGTTTCCCCGCAGCATGTCGACACGAGAACAAACAATCGGCCGTCTCGAGGCACGAGCGGGCATGTATACATGCAGAGCTTATATGCTGGATCCAGCGCGGAACCCGGGGTGCCGGCGTGTACAGATCTGGATCAAGGTTTCAGCGAGGAAAGCATACGGCGCCAGCTTGGCTCTGTGGGCGGGAACCCAGCACGGACGAATCCGTCAATGCACAGGACATGGGACGAGAGCGGGGTGGATTCGTGGTGGTATGCATACGGCTCTTATACGTCGACGGGCGGTACAGCTCTATCATCCACTCCTGGTGAGCAGGAGACATTGCATAATTATGTGTATCAAGGCGCGTTTCCACATGGTGGTGTTGTTGCAGCTCAGAGACATGCGGAAGGCATTGTTTTTAGTACATCATCTTGCGGGTCTGTAGCGAAGCGGGGAGAAGATGAGCTGCAGTGGGATGTAGATGCGTATTTTGCGCCGCTGGGTACGCGTCATATGCAGGTGGTGAGGGGGGGAAAGGGGAGGGGAAGAGATGGGTGGGAGTGTGACTTTTGCGGACTTGAGTGCTTTTGCTGGGGTCTGACGGGCGGAATAACAGACGAAGAGGCGGTGTCGTTGCAGACGGACTAATTGGCGGGATGGGATATGGGTGGCATATTAGGAGGCGTTGCTGAGTGGCCAGATTCGCAGTCGTTGGCATCGAAAGGGAACTATGCCGACTCACGTTCCAAGTTGGTTGGCCGCATTTGGTATTCCGTCTCGGAAAATGGTAAGCAGAGCATGGTGGTATTCGTCCAAGAAACATAAAGCATCCTATGAATGTAGGTGCTCTAAGTGCCCTTTTTTCTGTACTCACTTGGTGCTCTTGTGCCAGCTTGCGCCGTTCTGTGCAGACGAACAAGCATCATAGCCACGTGATTTTGCCTGCGGCTAAAGCGAAGTAAATCGATGCCCTCTTTGTCCCGTGCGGAAGCACCTCCATTGCTACCCATCCGTATTACCGAGGCCGTGCTCTTGGGAAACGGATATGACGCGCACACCTTGTGGCAGACGAACCTACCGGCCGCTATCGTTTGCAAATAACCTCGTTCGTATTAGGTCTGTATAGCTCGACCCGAAGATAAGCTCGCCGAGGAGCCGGTATGTTGAGAAGTTGAAGCTCGTTCATTAATGGCTGCGCCTCTATCGGCAGCTAATCCGATGAGCCCCTTGCTTTCGGCCGTAGGACGTCGCGTGCCTGTGCAATGTATGATAAATGGAGTTGTATTTGTCTAGATATATTTGTCTCTAAAGTGGCTAAATACACTGTATTTTTCTCTAAAGTACAGGAGACTATTATAAGGAGAAAATACTAAGAAAGCTTCTTTAGTACTAAAACTTAAAAACTTCTTCCTACTTAACGCGGATTGTAAAAGAAATATTATTAAACACTAAAATTATCTTTAGTATTAAGTTTTAGATTTTTTCTTTTATTTTAGAGGGAGAGAGATTCGAACTCTCGACCTTACGGATTCCTTAGCAGCATGGTAAAAGATTTCTAGTAAAAAACCCACTACGCCACCCCTCCGTGCAATGTATATATGCTGTACCTCTTCCTCCATCGCAATCGTATTCTCAGTACACAAGTGAGGCAGACACTCCTAGCTGCTCAGCTAGTGTTATTGTTGCAGGGTTTGTCAACCCATTCTTTCAGGGTCGAATTACCACATCCCATGCCGCGCCCGTTTCCGAGACCCACTGTTTTGAGATCACAAAGCATCCACGTGCCGTTTGTAGCCACAATTGGCAAACTCGTCGTAAAAGAAAGGTGGCGGTTCGAGCTCATGAGCATCGACAGGGGGCTGTCTTGCCCCGGACCCTTCAAGAGATAGATGTTCTCTTGCGAATGCGTTGATGTAATGAGGAGGCAAGACTCAGTCGTCGACCCATTTTGCTGGGGGCCTGAACGATAGCTTTCTGCCAGTGGTTAATGCGAATTGGTCTGAGTGTATCTGCCGACCACGATGCTCTCATATCTTGGTATGTAGTCATATAAAGCACTGGTAGTTGTCGGCCCATGATCCATCCTGGTGGGTATTGGCATAGTGAAGGCGATTGCAGAAGAGGAAGTGGGGGATCCTCAAACTAAAAGGAAGGAACCATGACCCTTCGAGGATTAGCTAATAAGTAACAGTGGGGGGAAGCTGTGCAGCTGCTCTATACCCAAATGGGCTAAAACATGTCATTTTTCGGTAACTAGTAGACTGCATGTTTGGACGTAGCATGTCGGTGCAGATACTGTAAATGAGACAACATGCATGCCAGGTATGTTGAATATAGAGACTAAGATCTCTAAGCAATCCTTCCTTCAGAGTTTCGATACTAACGTCTGTAGCTTGTGCTGCAGCTCACAAAAAGTCGGCTTTTGTCACGAGTACCTTGCTCGAACATGTCAGCGTGAAGGGCTCGATAGTGAGGGTATGGACAGAAACGATTACAAAGATGATCACCAAGACGGTATATCGCCACAGTAAAGATATATGGAAGTGCTAGGAGGTTTGCGTCCAAGTTTCGCGAATAAGTATCAAACTGACGCGTTCATCAGTCTGGACGTCTAGTAGGCGTTCCAGACTGAGACGGGAGGACTGTCCAGCGCAGTATGCACTCTAGACTAGGGCGACCCGCATCCCCAATTCATCTAGCACTGCTCAATCCAAACTACCAAGTATCTATGATCAGCTGATGTTTTGCAGAAATTGCACAATTGCAACGCCTGTACAGAAGATGGTGATTAGAAAGGGCAGGATACTAAACACCCAGCAAGAGAAGATTGGGTTCTTTACAACAGCAAGCAACGCATACATACCTTTTCGCAGCGGTTCCCAACCTCTGGTTATCATTTGGCTCGTCAAGAAATGAGAACAGATGGAAAAGAACATTTGATGTTCACACCCCTTTGTTTAAGGTGTTCTATCTGATTACCAAATGGTTTGAATCTCGCCTCCGATCCGCTTCCGGACCGCTTCCGCAATACCCACCGCTTCGAGCTAGTCGACGATGTGCCGCGGTATGCCGACAATTCTTACAAGGGAAAAGAATACAAGCAGGCTTATGACGACAGTGCATCCTGCGGATCAACGATGCCGATTTCTGTATCGGGATATTCAAGCTCCAACTTTCGATTCTTCGGTACCGATGTAGAATAGAATGGCCGACCGATTCAAAACGTCATGATTCAAATTGCAGGTGTCCCCGTCATGTATATCCGGAGGAAACTAACTTCTCTGTTCATCCTGCGGAGCCCGAGCATACCGTTATATTTGGAGAAACGCTCCCCACACGCCCCCCGAGACCTAGCCCAGCATAGGAAAAGCCACCAACAAAATACCTTCCAACGTTTTACGAACAGCTCACAAAGTTCGCGCATGCAAAACAAGTCACCTGACTGGGCAGATCACATACCAGGGCGGTTGTTGTATTGCTGCAAAGAATAGCTAAGGCCCATTTGCCCGGGTAGCCGAGAAGAACAGGTCGTGTAATCACGGGCCTACGACCCTCGACAGGACATTCTGAGATCGCGTCGAATGCCGAAGCATCCATACTAAACGCACTTGCGATGCATCTCAGTTAGAAGGTATTATTGGGCCCAGGCAAATCGGAAGAGATGGAATTATGCCCAGAACAGATCGAAGCTTGCTTCTCTGAAGCAGACGGAATAATAGTCCCGAAGATTCGAGCCGTCCCTTTTTACATCCGACTGGCTCAGACAGCTGGACTTGCAGATACCTTCTCTGATAAGAAATGGAGGCATTCCCGTCGACCCTCTGGATTGGACCGATTTACCAACTCGGAAGTCAGTACCCGTCAACCGCTCTCTTGCGGTTTTGATGAGGCTTGGAGATGTTTTGCGAGCAATCAGAAGATGCCATGACAATGCATGGAGAACATGTGACAGGAGCACAAATTTTGAAAGCAGCCTTCGAGCGCATTTATCTACGGCTTTATAAGAGAGTCTCGCACTTGGGAGCTTTTATCGAAGATTACGCATACAACACCTGTATTGAAGCCACGTGTGTCAATGCTGCACAATCTTGCGTACTCGATTGGCCGGGATCAAGTACTGAAGATTCTCGAAAAGCACGTGCAGCGTAAAGTCGGACAGATGAACCACTATAATATCGTGGCTTGGTAAGTGGCGGCGAGATCTGCTGTCAAAGAAGCATCCTCTACTCCCTGTCAGGGGCTATCTACCAGGCTTTTTCTAGTGCAAAGCAACGACTGCTGGGGTTTCAGAGCCGGTTGGACACGTCAGTAAGTCTGCATACTCAAACCAGTATTTTGATCCAGGATCGGATCAATTGTTGGTAATGATTGTCAGTACAGCCTCTCATGAATTTTACGTCAAGCGATATGTGCGAGGCTTGTCGGATCAACCATTGCAAAGCAATTGTTCCAGATTCCAGTCACCCCTTCCGAGTTTCCGTTGTCAAGGCATCCCGGTCCTGGCATCGATTTCAAAGGACACTATCCACTTCCGAGATCGATTCTATGCCTAGAAACGGGCCGCAGGAATATTGCTCAACGTTTATGTCGAGCGGCTCATCGCACAGAGAAGTTCGGGGAAGCACATCACATCGGGCAAGGTTTCTTGGCTTCTAGTGGCTGTGTAGATGGGAGTAAGATGCAGGCATTCTTGCCACGCTTGTTGATGCTCGAACAAGCACTGCATCTACAATCGCAATAGGGAGGGTATCGTGACGGAGATGGCGAGATAGGGTACAGTAGCGGATGTGATGACAAGCTCAAATTGGCAGGTGTTTTCGTTTGGTTGATGGCAAAAGGTGATGCGGAAGCAAGCGCTTTAGCTAGGGATCTAGGGTCGACAAGAACGGCCGAAAAGGCGGTATTCCTGGGGGAAAAACACCGAACGCCAATGCACTTCACGTGCAATTCGTCACCGCCCAATGCGTGTGCCCGATTTCCATATGTTTGTGCTGCTACATGATTTTAACTAAGAGCAGCGTCTCAGTATGGCGATCACGCTGTGAATGGTACACACCACAAGCGGCACGTATCGGAAACTCAGGCCGACAGCCATCAGTCTTGAAACTAAGACTCGGTTATGACGTTTTGGAATAGGTCTAAGATCTCGCATCCTCGCAGTTCATCCCCCGCAATGGGTACAGTGAATATAAAAAAGCGGGGTCATTGCAGGGACCAGGACACCGTGCTCTGCAATGCTTGCATCCATGTTGCCTCAAGTATTCGCTATAGTCTCCGCCCCTGAGGCACTATTGATGAGTCTATCTGGCCAGTCGTCTCGCGTGTATGTGCACGCTCCGAATACCAAAGATGCTCAAGACGTTCGAAGGCAGTACCATGAAGGAGGTCCAAGAGAACATTGACAAGCCATCACAACCACCACCTCAGCCTTACGTGGCCAACCCATCGGCTTTACCGGGTCCCCCTCGCCGCCGCCAAAGACGCAGTTGTGATGCGTGTCGACGCAGCAAAAGAGCCTGCGATGCGGAAAGGTTTGCTGACTTTATAGGCCAATCCTGCTCGAACTGCCTCCGAAAAAACCAGGCCTGCACTTTCAACTGGTTGAAAGCCACTGCCAACGCAAATCAGGAATCTCAAAGAAAAAGGACAAGATCTGGGACTCAAAGTAGCAATGACAGCATCGAAGGATCTACGACTCAGCATCACAGCTTCCAGGGCAACGCTAGTTTCGAGGTAGCCGACCGAAGGAGACTCTGGGCACAGCCTTTCGGAGAAGAGGAGAAACAACAAGACCACTCAAACAACACGCCAACTGAGGATTTAGATAACGAGATGAGCGGGTCAAGCTATGCTGACGATCTGGTGCCAGTGCAATCACGCAAAAGCTATGGACGAGGCCCGTTCTTATCATCACACTCCCAGCGAGCCTCATTCCACGAACGGTTTAGAGATAAGTGGCCGATGGGTGAGGGCTCGTTTCAGCTCAAAGACATGCTCCTAGGAGAAAGAAGTTCACGTGGTTTCGTAACTAACGGCCTACTTCGGATTTACAACGACAGCATGGAAAACGCCCTTTCATGCTGGCTGACCGAGCACAACTGTCCGTACACACTACAGAAACATAGACCGTCTATCTTATCAGCAGGAAGAACAAACAGGGAATGGGGTTCGACATGGAGTAACCGAATGTACAACCGCGTCATCCAGCTTGACAGAGCATACAACTCCATTCGTATACGAGCCTTGACGGCCGAGGAAGAGTGCACAGCTTCCAAGGTACTCAAAATGGCCGTCGTGGCCTTTGCATCGCAATGGGCCCAAGCAGGTGACCGAGGTTCGCGGGCTCGGCCGACAGACTACAACTTCTCAGCGGACGAATTCCCAGGGTCGAACTACTTTGAGCGATCAATGCAAGAAGGTCTGTGGCACCAGACATCCCAAATAATGCACTGTGCAGCTGGCATCGATTCGTTTCGCGTCGTCTTCGCAATGATCATTTTCTCGCTCACGCAGCGGCCTCTCGATATATCCCGCCCATTTCCGTACAGCGTGTCCCAACTGAAAGCCAAGTATGAGTACTTCAAGAGCACCATACAAGACGATGAAGCACCAATATTTCTTGAACTAGCATTGCGCCAGATTATGGCTCAGCGACGCACACTGGAGCGTGCAGAACAAGCCATGCCTAGAACCGCAGATGGAGAGTTTCAAGACCCTCTCCGACAAGAGGACCGCGACACATTCAATCTGTTGTACTGGCTCGGTGTCATGTTCGACACGCTATCAGCTACAATTTCAGAACGTACAGTGGTCGTCGACGACGAAGACTGCGAACTCCCTCGACCAGAGAGCCACAAACCCGCACAGCCCACTCTTTCCGCCGTCACCACATCAGCCTCAACTGCATGGCCAGTACTACCAAATATATTCAATACCCAATTTCATCCTGTGCCCCCAGACGCCAACATCGATGTCCCGACTGTGGACAGTGAGGCCTCCAAGAAACCAGAAGACAACAAAGTATGGGGCAACTTGTTTATGCGTAGCCCAGACCCCGAAGCAATAAGATGGCCGTGTAGCTACAAACTAGCAGCATCGACACTGAGTTCCGCCGCGCCGGTAAAAGTGCTACTGTATCGGCGGGTGTCCCAAATTCAAACTTTGGTCTCGCGACGAGCGCCAGCAAATAAAATAGAGGTAAGTCAATTCCGTCATCCAAAGGGCCTTGGAAGATCATTTCCACAGCCCATGATCCTTGTCAAACATATCTTCAAAGATACCATACTAACAGCAGAGCAATAGTCCGCCATCAACGCCGCCTTCCAGGTTTACACGCACTGGTCCCGCACCTACGCCCCTTTCATCTCAGATTGCATAACCCACCACGCCACACTCCCTGCTTGCATCCAATCCTGGTATATTCTCCTCGCAGGGCACTGGCACCTCGGCATGTTTCTTCTCTCAGACCTCCTACACACAATCGACACTGCAGCCCTCTCGCTCCCCAACGAGCGCACTTGCCGTCTAGCCGCCAACCTCGTGGCTACGCTGCGTCATCAAAACGCGCTGGCGGTCGCGGATTTGAGTCTGGCGAGTATACATTCGGTGACGCAGAGCGAAGAGGACTTTTCTGCTGCAGACGCAGGGGTGCCACGGAGTGAATTCCATTTTGCCCTCGGTGAAGCGGCGTTATTGACGGAACCCTGGACGGTCGTCTTCGTCCGCTCCCTGTGCAGAGCAGGTTACCTACTCGTTTCCATTGCCGGCTCGGCCGATTCCATGCGCGAAGAACGTGAGCAAGCACGGTCCCGATGCAGAGATTGCATCGAGGGACTCTGGTATCTGGGGAGAAAATCCGATATGGCGTTCCTGGCGGCCCGGTGTTTGAGCAGTATGCTGGACGATGCGGTCATGGACACGGGAGGGAGAAGCGCAGCGACCAAGACGACGACGACGGCGACGGAAGGCGAAGACGAGGCGGGCCGCACGAGTACGAGTGAGAAGAGTCCGACGCCTAGTGCTGACACTGCACCCATGCCCATTGCGGATTCTACATGCTTGTTTCCGAACTGGGCGTTGGACGATATCATGCGTGATGCTACCCACTCACAAACTCAAGGCCATGCCGCAGCACCACCGCCACCACCTGGCCATCATCAACAAGCCCAACTCAACAACTATCCCCACCCTCCTCCTCCTCCTCCTCCATCCAGCAGTTACCAGGGATCGGTTGTGACTGACTATCCCGACCCCGACACGCGGCTTCCGCTGGCGGACAGCGATCTTTTGGATTTCCAACCCTCGTTGGATTTGCATGGGGATGCATCGGCGGTTTGGAGTTTTGATATGCAGTCATAGGGTTGGGGGTCTATGGCATATGCATTGATGATTTCTCGAGATTCAAATGAATGATTGACTTGGATATGGACTCTTATCATTTTTTTTCTCTTTTCTTCTTTTGAAG
>JALPSE010000131.1:0-11034 GCA_030558545.1 Bipolaris gigantea | reverse complement strand
ACCCCCCCCCCCCCCCCCTTTTTTTTTTTAAAAAAAAAACATCTTTCGGGCTTTCAAGTGTCGAATGCTGTTGGCAACATAAGTTCGTAACATAAACATTACCTCTTGGTGGACACATCGACGACGACAACATGGAGTGAGAGGCACGGCTTGCATTTGAAAAACTAGGTATCATTCACATGCTGTCAACCTTGGACAGACCTAACCGTGACGCCGCCCATGCTGGGATTACCCCCACGCTGGGAATACTCAAGCTGGAAATACCCATTTGCTGTATCGTAACCCTGACTTTTATAGTGTCGTAAGCCATAGCAAAGTACCACACCGTCGCTTCTCCAGCGAGTAGCTTATTTCTTCTTGGCTTCAGCATCCTCAGCCTTGGCCTTGGCACGCTTCTCGCGGGCACCGACGTAGCGGGCCTCGGCGCGGGAGTCACGGAGCTTCCTGTAGGCGTTCTCGGTAGCCTCGTAGTTGCCAATGGGGCCCTCCTCGAGCTGGATGGTGTTCTTGATGGGGAAAACGGCAGAGGTGTTGCTGACGAGGTTGTCACCGCTCTTAGCGGCCTTGACGTCCTCGGCGGAGGCGTCACCGTTCTTGGTCTTGCCGTTGCGGCGAGGGAAGAGGATGAGGCGCTTCCTGTACTCCTGGAGGCGCTCGACGTTGGCCTTGAGGCCCTCCTCGGAAAGGTTCTGGCGGCGGGGGTCGACAGAGATACCGATGGTGCGAGCGAACTTGCGGGGGATACCGGCAGCTGCAGATGTTAGTAGTGCTCAACATAACCAAGAAAAAAATAATTACCCTTCAACTCAGCAAGAGAGAAACCACGACCAGGTCGGACACGGCGGTTGTACTTGATGGCTGCAGCGGTTAGCAATTTCGTCAAAGTGCATTTGGGGATGAATAATTACTTGGGCAGCGGACAACGGGCCTCAGCTTGTCAACAGGCCTGGGAGCGACCTTCGCAGCCTTGGCAACACGAGCATTGCGTCTGGACTTCTTCTTGCCAGGCTGTTTGCAATGTCAGAAATGTGTACACAGGCGCCACTACTCTCAGCGAGGTGAGAGGGGAATTACCTGGTCGAAGTGCACGCGGACGTAGCGTTGCCTGTCTTGCAGTCAGTTTACTGATATGAGGCAACAAATTTCCCATTTCTTCAACATACCAGTCCTTGTGGAAGTGATTCTTCTGAATCTGCTGGTTGTGCTTGATCGCCATTGTATCGGATTGTCTATCCTTGAATCAGCCTTCTGTCATCCAACTGCACTTTTTCGTATCGTGTGTCGCGTTGACGACGGAATGCTGCGATTGCGCTCAACGCGGTGCGGGAACGGCTAACGTACCTTGACGGCGGACCTGGTGGTTAGTGAATCGTACGGCTATCGGGAAAGAAATCTCGACAATCCGCGAATTTTCGAGGTGCCGCTTAGCGTGCGCGAGGCGAGCAGGCGGGAAATCGTTTCGCCGACGCTAGCCTACTAGCAAGTGGGTCGACGAGACGGCGCGCATCCTTCGGGACATTGACATTTGAGCCAAGCTAGGAGCAACAACGGTGGCTCCGCATTAGTCAGAATTGTTTTTATCGAGTCGCATTCTAAAAGGATATAGGGCTGTGCATATTTCTGCGTAATCCAATCGCCATGACTAATTTTACAACAAACACCGTATGCTCAATGCAGCAACTCCCCATCTGATACGGGAGAACAGCACAGCAAGTATGAAAAGAATAAGAAGTGAGTGAGGAGGAAAGGTAGAAAGAAGAATATCGAGGAAGAAGTCTAAACGAAAATCCCTCCCGAACCCTTGACCATAGGGTGAGTATATATACATGAAAGTATTACAAGATAACTACCTAGAATATAGCCAAAAGAATAGCGCTTCCATGGACGCCCGCCCTATTTTCCCTAAACCTGCCACTCTAGTTTAACATGCCAACTGAGAAACCTAAAAACCACCATCATCAGCATCAAAGAATTCAGTACTTGTGCTGTCGGTACTCTTCCAACTCTCCCTTGGTATCTTGTCTCGAAGCCATGTCAAAACGGCATCTGTACCCTTTTGTAGGACTTGCCTGTTGGGTACCCTAAACTTGTTTCCTTCAACCTCGAAGCCAGTGAGCGTACCCTGGAGCAAGCCGATACGTGGCTCCAAGCGGTCAATGTCATTGTTTCCGAGGTTTACAATCCTCAGGTTCATCAGACTTTCGGCAGAGACCTCGGAAATCTTGTTGTCCGATGCCAACAGCGTGGTGAGCGACGGGAATGAGGTGTGAAGGGCAGGCAGAGCACCACTCAGCCGATTTATCGAAACGTCCAAGGTGACAAGGTGCGGTGCTGTGAGGTAGGCCGTGAGTGGTGTCAAGCTTGTCAGCTTGTTGCTAGCGAGACGGAGATCGCGAAGTTGGGCGAGCTCCAGCGGCGCTGACAATACAACTCCAATAGCGTTCCTGGAAAGATCAAGAACAGTGAGGTGTTGAAAAGTCCCGACAACAGGCGGAATAGTGATGAACTTATTGCGCTGCAGTTGGAGTTGACGTAATCCATTAACAAGAACTTCCGAGGTAGCGTCGTCAACTTCAAGCTCGTCCATATCCTTGCCTGCTAAATCCAAGGTGCCAGAGGGAGTAAGCTCCCACTTGGATGGAGGCTCTTGAGTATCCTCATTTACAAATTCTTCATCAACCTCGGCTGGGAGATCATCAGCTGGCAACCGGGAGGCCAAGTCACGCTTCAAGTCCTCAGTACCCATGGAAAGGAACTTTCGGTCACGCAGGGGGTTGGCGGCCACCGTAAGGTGGTCAAGACTCTCCATGAGTGCAATCTTTTCGTCAAGCTGGGTTATGTCGTTGCCAGTAAAATCTGCAGTACGGAGCTGCTGAAGGGTGGTAAACCCTTCTGGTAACGATGTGAGTTTGTTCTCTCCCACTAGTAGAGTGATGAGATTGCTCCAACCCGATACTGCAGGTAGAGAGGCAAGTCGATTGATAGAGATATTCAAGACCCTAAGTGCGGGTAGATCAATGGAGTCGTCTTCGCATAGCGACGTAAGGGAGTTCTGAGCCACGTGCAGTTCCTGCAGATGCGTTGCAGAATTTCCAAGAAACAAAGTACCCTCAAGGCAATTCTTGGATGCGTGCAGCTCGATGAGGGCAGAGGAGAAGACCTCGGCGGGAATGCTGCAGAGCTGGTTGTCCGTTAGATTAAGCGTGCGAAGTTGGGTCAAGCGCTCGAGGCCACTAGGGAGGCTAGCCAGCTTGTTTGCTTGCAGTTCCAGAATCTCCAATGCTGTAAGATCACACAGCGCTGGTGAAAGGGGACCTTCCAGGTTGTTCTCGGCTAGCTTCAACTCGCGAAGAGTGGGTATTTGGGCAATTACGTCAAATACCTCCATGCTCAGATTATTCCTTGACTGGGCATCGTTAGTAATGGTGTACACTGCGTAGATAATACTACCCCGTAGAACACCACCATGGGCTTGAGCAAAGACTTACAAGGTTTAGTTTAGACAACTGCGTAAGTCGTCTTAGGCCCATGGGCAGCTCACGAAGCATGTTGCCGTGAAAGTCAATATTTTGGACTCCGCCAAACTGAGGACCCGCCTCGTCGGAGTCAATCATGTCTTCGATGGTAACGTCGGGAAACATGCTGTCTGGGATAATTCCAAGCTCATTATCCGCAGCTAGAATAGAAGAAAGATCTACCACCTCGCCCCACGCCATCTTTGTGTCGTTGGGATCATAAGTATACATTGAAAGCACATCATCTGGTATCTCTCGGAGGCCCATTGCAGCAATGTTCAAGCGGCCATCTGCACGAGCCGCATCGATACGCCGACGCAGAACAGAGCTACCAGCCTTGGCGCGCTGGTTAAAAGGATCTTCGTTGAGACCAAAGTCAAATGTTGCGATTTCGGCCGGATCGGGAATGATGACATCCGAAGGGGGTGTACTGTTCCTAATGGGCTCTGCCCTTGCCCGCTTGGCAGCCTCCCTAGCCTTTGCAATCTGTTCTCTCAAAGCATTCGAGGAGCTCGCAGCCTTTGGCGATGCTTCAAGGGGTGCCGGAGCAATGTCTGGCTTCTTTACCGCCTTTGCCTTTGCAATGTGGTCCCGCAGAGCTGCTGAAGAGCTGGCGACCCTTCGGACGGTGTCTGGTGTCTTTTTGACGGGTGTCTCGTGGCTTGTGACTGAAGAGCCAACGGCAGTACCGGGAGGCGAGGTTGCTTGTGCAAACATATTGCCAAGGGATGCGCGGGTTCTCGGTGTGCGGGCAGCCAGACTCTTGGTGTTGGCCGCTAGACGCGGTTTGGGTGTGTCTTGGAGATTGTGGGCTGCCGATAGTGGCTGCTTCTTAACGGTTGACGCGGAACGCACAAGGAATGTTTGTCTGGTAGGCGTCACGGCGGATGAAGTGACGTTGACACTCGCACTCCGCTTGCCGGGAGATGTCATGGACATTTTGTTGGGAGGCGGGACTGCAAGTCTCCTTGGAGTCCCTGGGATGGTCTGTTGGGAGCCATCGCTGGTGGATGGTCTGCTGCCATTGGACGTGACCGACGCTGGGCGCAGCGGCGGTGGCATGGTGTTGTCGTTGTTGAAGAAGCTGGATCTGCGCCTTCCCTTGTTTGGTGCTGGTGAAGATGGAAGTTGCGATAGACTCTCTATGGTTCTTTCCGAAAGCGAAGGCCGTTGCTGCTCTGAAGCGTCTGAAACGGCGGCGTCGTGTTCCGCGTCGCTTGCATGGTGTCCTGCCCGCGAACTGGCGCGCGAGGATGCTCTTGAGGCCGATCTGAAGCCTTCTAGCCGGCCCAATGTATCTTCCAGGCCGCCAGGGACCGATGACAAAGCTGGACGTAACGATTCCCTTGGCTGTTGCGAGACGGGCCGGGCCAGGGGTTTCTTGAAGGTCGAAGCATCGTTGTAGTTGGAGGAGGCACTCGAGGCAACAGTGGAGGTGCGGCGTTGGCCAAAGTTGGGGATGCCACTGACTCTACGCGAAGAGGAGTAGGGGGTCCGTCCTGGAGCCGAACTCGAGGGCGCGGCAATCGAAGGGGCGGTAGCAGCAGCAGCAGCAGCAGTCGGAGTTGGAGGGCCGCTGGGGAGGACGAGCGAGGCCCTGGATGTTTTCTTCTGTAGAGTCGAGGCAGTTGGGCGGGAGATGGAGGCCAGCGATGGCTTCTTGCGCAGCTGCTCGGCCGAGGGGGTTGTACGCAGCTGAGACTGACTGGCCGACTGGCGCAGGACGGGCAGACGAGAGGCGGGGGCGGGCCTGGGGATCCCCGAAGGACGGGCTGACGAAGACGGGTCCATGGTGTTGGGCGGTGCAGGATGTCACGCTCACGCGTAGGGGGGTCCGGAGTTGTTCATGCAGACTCGCGCAGACAACCGAGTGCAAGGGGGCTATAGGCACGCCCGACCGGGAACGAGGGTCGAGAATCGAGGATCGAGGATCGAGGATCGGGGATGCTGTGGCGACAAGGCACACTGGCTGGGGGCAGAGTAATTCTCCGCGCCGGGCGCAGCAGCCAGCCTGAGCGTGAACGGGAGGGAACGGTTGCCCAGCCGACACGCTGCTGTCTGTGTTGTATCGACATGGCGGCCGTTTGGGTCTAGCGCGGCGTGCGCGCACTGCCACCAAGCCGTGTCGGCATGTCGGATGACCATGGGATTTTAGCGCTGTACCATAACCCACCTACTAAGCCTAAAGTAAGATACGCTTACCTAACTTAGCTAAACGTATTTAAAATAAGTTAAGAATACGTTTAGAATTAGTTTATAATATAATAAGAATATATTAAAAGTGCTTTATATAGCTAATATAACTTATAAGAAAGTAGTAGAAAATTAAAATCTTTTAGTTTATTTTATTAACGTACTATATAGGGGGTTTCTGTATTATAAAAAGTTGAATTAGGTAGACACTAAGCCTATTAAGATATAGACTTATGGTATGGCTTGGCTCTCCTATGGTGAGCTGACATGCCGCCTGCACCACCCGCCAGCCCGCCCGCCCGCCAGCGCAGGGCCCGCGGCGCTGCGACGGCCGCCGACACGTCTGCCCGGCCTGTTTTGCCCTTCACCCTCACCACCGCCGACCTCCCCATCCCAAGTCTCCGCCCTCGCCCGCCACCGCAAGCGGCCCACAGCGCGCCCCGACGCCGCCCTCGCCTTCTCCACACACGCATCCGTCGCGTATTGCCGCCGCCCGCCGCCGCAATGGACGCTCATCAGCCCCAACACCAGCCCGCGTCGCCAGGCACCTCCAAGCTGGCCTCGCCCGCCCCCCGCACCGCCTCGTCCATGACGCCTCCCCCCTCGTCCTCACAGGCGCCCGCTGCTCGCGCGGCAGTGCGGACGCCTTCCCCCCCCACTCCCCAGCTCACCTCTCCCCCGCCTACCACCAGGCTGCCCGACCAGGCGCCCGCCCTGGCCGACTTGGGCGCAGGCCTCTACCCCCCGGAGCAGGTCAACAGTGCCTCTGTCCAGGAACTGCGGGCCATGGTCAACAGCCTGTCCAGCGCACTGCGCGATATGCGACTCTCGGCAGCCCACTACAAGCTGCAGCACAACATGGCCGTGATGGAGAGCCAGGAAGCGGCGAGCCGCATGGCTGTCGAGCTGGCCATGGCCCAGCGCGAGCTCGATGTGCTCCAGCAAGCCGAGGAGAAGCGCCGGGCTACAATGGCGGCGCCCGAACCGATATACCACGACTCGGCCAACGCGGCCAATGCCGTCATGGTCTCGGAGCTGACCCGCCAGAACCAAGTGCTTCAGAGCGAAAACGACGAGCTGCGGGGCCTGCTTGAGCAGCAGAAGCGCCTGACGGAGCACCGCGAGGGCGAGCTGGCCAGTCTCATCGAGGAAAACGACCGGCTCAAGACGAGGATCCGCAACAACCGCGACCACATTGCCCCTCTGCTGGAGCAGATTGAGCACTCGTCGCCCCAGTCTACCTTTGGCACTCCGGCCCAGCCCACTCCAAGAAACCGGCTCAATCGCGTCCCGCCTCCCCCGCTCTCTCAGCAAAACAGGAGCCAGAGCAACTTTGAGGCTCTGTTGTTGGCCGACAAGATGCTCAGCCAGGACGCGTCCACAGCTCCTTCGACCCCCAACCGAGTGCAGGCGCCACGGGCACGCTTCAGCCACCAGCGAGGCGCACAATCCATGTCCTCTCTGCCCCAAACGCCTAACCAGAGAGCTGCCTTGCCCCGCGCCGAGCTGCCTCGCACACCGCCCCTCTTCGCACCAACCAACATTCCCCAGTCGGCACCCCCGGCCCACTACCAGCAGAAGCCCGAAAGCATTCGGCGCCAAAGCAGCAACTCCACCATTACTGCGTCTAGCATGGATGAAGAGGAGGCTTGTACCGACCGAGAAGACGACCAGGTGCCGGAATCCCAAGCCAGCCAAATGGCACGAAGCCTGCTGCAGCAACCGCCCCCGGCAAAGGGCATCATGTCTGCACCGGCCCTGCAGCCTCCGAATCTCGTGCAGAGCAAAATCTTTGGCCAGGTTAAAAAGGGCCATGGCTTGACCCGTGCAAACGAGCTCAAGAGGGGCCGCATGCCATCAACAGCCGACTTGCGAAATCAGACGAGTCCGCCCAAGCGCGGGCGCGTCGATCATGGTGTAGGTCTTGG
This sequence comes from Bipolaris gigantea, assembly GCA_030558545.1. Classification (NCBI taxonomy): domain Eukaryota; kingdom Fungi; phylum Ascomycota; class Dothideomycetes; order Pleosporales; family Pleosporaceae; genus Bipolaris; species Bipolaris gigantea. Next base: position 3,398 of record JALPSE010000131.1, on the reverse strand, counting down.
CATTGGTGGTTTGTTGCGTCACGTCACTGATATGAACGGTTCCTGACCTTTTGTGTGCCAGGGCATTGATTATTAAATCGTCGCCAACTCTCCTGACTATGGCCCTACCGAGCAAGCGGCCAACTTGGATTTGCACTCTGGCAGCTGGTTTTGTATTTTTGCTTTGTTCTTGTTTCGGGATACCCTTCTAGCTGCGCTATGAGACGACGCAGCGACTTGTGAATGCTCATGTTTACGCCCATGTGTTGCTATGTTTTTGTATGAAATGACATGTAGTGGACCGAGGAATTATTGGTTTATGTAGCTGTACTCGCCTCGAATGTGAAAATCCAGCCATCTGTGTCGTGTCACCCGCCCACATGAGACGTGGAGTCTCTAAACTGTATGGGTGTCTAGTCTTTCTTTCCGTATCTTGTTTGCATGGGCAAGGACGGGACATGCGTGTGCCTTCCTGTAAAATGGCCATTGCCTCACTCCCCGTGTTTTCCTTTGTGGCAGTCATCACCATCACATCGCCAAGTGTCACTGTCACCTATTGACGTCAACCGTCTCTCGCCCCTCTTCACCACACTTGTTTGCTGATCTCATCGCATGCTCAGGAACGCAAGCCATGGTACGCCGATACCAGGATATCAGAATGAACTTCACCACTATGGACGATGAGAGCTAAACACTAGCCGGATTGTATCTCTACACTCACTTTCACTCTCATCCTCCTGCAGTAACACCTCGCTGGAAATCACGGCTTGCTCCAGGATGACGTCCAGCCAACGACTCAACTCTGTGCAAAAAAACCACTACATCAAGAAACCCAACATAAACCTGCCATGGATTCTCCTACAACCGAAGCAACTAGTGAAGAGAACAATGACGAACTGAAAACACTCATCGTACAGGAGATACAAAACTGCAGAAATGCACTCAGGTCTACTCGCCTTGGGTGGCAAAAGACGCAAGAGCGGAACAGCAGTGTTTTTGAGGCCGAGAAGATTAGATTGGACGAAGCCCATGAACGCATCAAGCAGCAAGAGGCCACCTACAACGAAACGAGCAAGTTACTCAAAACCTTGCCGACAAACCACAGCGTTCGGCTCGTGCACAACGCCTTGCTTCTCGAGCAGAAAAAAGAGGCTTTGCTTATTGAGGACTCATTCAATGCAATCAAGGTTGCAAAAGTGAAGCTGCGTGAGGGGAATTCACGTCAAGCTAAAACCTCTAAAGCTGCGTTTGAAAGAGAAACAAGGTCACTCGAGGGAATGATTGGAAAGCTTCGACAGGTGGCTGAGATGGTTGGCATCTTTCTGGACGATGCAATCACTGTTGAGCAGACTTCTTTTGACTTTGCTAACCCTGCTGAAGACTTCCAAACCTCTCATCCAGCCTTGTTCTCTGCTGCAACCTGGTTAAGCCGTCTTGATGCTGTTCATGCTCCAGCAACGCTATTTGGCCGTCTCGCTCCTGGCCATGCCGCATCAGCTATCCAACGTCACTCACTTGGCCTGAGCATGCACCGGCATGTCGAGAAAGAGTTTCGACAGGCCGTTGCTTCGACGGTCAACCCGAAGCAGGATGAACATACTCTGTCAGAAAGCGCACACAAGGAGACACCACCTGTAAGACATCTTGCTCAGAGCAGTCAGCACACCCTAACAGAAAGCAGAAACCCTCAGTACCGGTTCGACCAAACACTCCAAGGGCTGACCCTGAACGCGAAACGATGGGTGATTGGATGGCCGGCTTTGTAAAACAGGGTCAGAACATCATCTGTGAGGTCGAGAAAAGATACGAGCGCGAGATGGATGCGGCCAACAGGCAGTACGAAAAGGACGAGCGCGCTATCCAAACAGCTGTGCAAAAGTACAACGAACAGTATTCACGAGTTTTGCGATTGAAGAAAATAATGGAGCTCCTTTGGGAGACAGAGTATACCCATGAATGGAACGAAGCCAGGAAGATTATAAGGGAGGACCTGGAGTTTCTCCGGCGTGAACGGGAAGAGCTTACCAACCGCCAGCCTAGATGCGAGGAGCATCTCTTCCGAAGTCAAAACGAGGCCAGTGCACTCTTGGAAAAGCAGTCAAGGTTCTACAAGGCGCTTGTTCATCGAGTCGAAAGCGAAGCTGCCAGTCTCAACCAAAACTTGGGCGATCCCAGCTGAAGCGTTTGCAAGACCCAGGCCATCCATTGCACAGGAAACCATGGAAACGGGGAAATGGAGTTGGTTCTGGTGCCGTGCTTGGATTGAATTTTCTCATAGTACATGATGATGTCTCTTTGATGATACCGCTGCAGACCCTCCATCGACCCTGTCCCGGCCGTTGTCGCTTTCTCCGCACAGGGTGCGAAGATGCTTGTGTATTACAGGAAATGACAGTTAGCAAACCTTTCTATACATGAACACTATTGCCTAAGCTCCTGTTTTCTTGCTCAGAGAACCAGTCTCTCAGCATCTATTAGCAACACCGTCAAGCAGTGCGGTACAACAACCAACATGGAGCATGTAAGTCCTGGATCTGCGTCTCTAGAATTGATGGTACATTATCTTACGAGATGCAATTGTCACTACCCATCGATGTAGATGACAGTCACACCTACCATCTACTCAACGACTCTACCAGTAACTACTGACTGGATCATCAGGTCCGTAAAATATGCACTCTATGCAAGGCCGAACGGCAATTTGAGCATAGCACGAGACGCGATACTAACTGTCCTATCCCGCGACTCTCGCGAGGACAGGCCAACTCTCGTTCTCAGAAAGGACGAAAGGTCTTCACTCATGATACTACACGAACAAACGCACCGCTAAAGAAGAGAAACACTCTTCGAAAGAAGAACACAAGTGCTGCTGCGAGTACACAAGGTGCCATCAATCGAATGGAGTGATAGAACCCAGACTTACAAAGCACAGCAGAAGCCAGTTCTGCAACACGCCAGTCGACAAAAGAAGACGCTGGAGCCACCAAATCCACATGGCTACGTACATGGCTCAACAAGCTTCCCATGACCACATTTCCCAAGTCCCCCGCACCGCCTTCATCCGCCACCTCTCCCCTCGCCCGAAAAGCCGCCAGCGTAGACTTATCCCGCGTGGTTCCCTTGCGCCGCACAGAAGAAGCACCCACCGCCCTACCCACAAACACCACCCAACCACCCATGACAAACCGCACCCGCACCCGCACCAGCGTTCCCCTAGTCATCCCATCCAGCAGCACCCCAAATCTCTCGCGCCACTTCTCCCTCTCCAAAAAGCTCACTCCTCGGAAAAACACCGCCACTACCACCACCGTCACCCCTTCCACCCCAACCAAACTCCAAAAACGAGTCCCCGCCCCTCCTCGCCCCAAATCCACCGCCACCGCCACTGCCACTGCCACCACCATCAAAACACCCACCTT
>JALPSE010000130.1:8000-53272 GCA_030558545.1 Bipolaris gigantea | reverse complement strand
GGGGAACCTCGCCCCCCCCCCCCCATTGCGGCGTTGTTAGGGAACAGACGTAGTACGTATGCATAACATAGGCGCCGTATGCGGCTTACGTTACTGGGCTCCGCGGAAGAAGGATTTGCGCGCGGCTGTTGGGGTGTGCTGGGGTGTGTGTGGGGGGGGGCAAAGGAGATGGTGGGATGGTAGATCAGGAGGGTAGTGGGTGGGATGGTTTTTTTGGCATGTTGAGGATTTGCGTTTGGGGGGATGTTGGTATGGGTAGCTCGATTCGATGGGTGAAGTTTTGGGCGAGGTGAGTTTGTGTGTGCTGGTCTGGTAGGGTTGATTCGGTCGGTTCAACTTTTGGGTGCACGGGGCATTCATTCATGGTTTCGTGTCTGGTGATGGCCTCAGGGTTAGGCTGGGTATGTGTGGTATCCGTATGATCATTTGACATTGTGGTGTCTTTGAGCATTCGTGCTGGATGTAGAACGGGTGGATGGTTAGGGTTACCTAGTACTGCTATGAGCCGTCTCACCGATCAACGCCCGGTACCTGCTTCGACTCGAGCATCTGGCCTTACAAAAACCAAGCCCTGGGCGGTGCTTTGTCGGCCAATTGCCACGTGAAGCTGACATGGACCATGGAGCGACGACTGTACATGTGGAGGAGTGGATCAGACGTTGATGTACAGCCGCAGGAATGTGATCAGATCGCTTTAGGTTAGGGAGTTGGACATTGCTGCATCCGCCTTTGACGCTGCATGTAGCCGCCCAGACGCCGGAATTTGTGTGGCGAGGCTGCTGTGCATAACGATGATGTACATGTTATTGGTCTCTTCTTGGATACTTGTGGGATTCCTTTGCTGTCACCGTGTATTGGGTGACGCCTTTTTGGCCCCTGAAATCCTAAAGACAGGGTGGTTTTTCTTGGGAGAACTCATTCGAGGTATGGTGTCCGAACAAAGAAATCTTGGTACATCTTAGCTGAGAGAGCAGTACTCTACTGGTGAAGGTATAGTGAATTGAGGGCTAGAACAGCATCGAATCACTTTCGCCTTACTAACTCAATGCGATATCCACACGTTTATGCACTCGCACGCAGTACCTACTACGGTTGCCAAGCACATGATTTGTGGTTGGCACTGGCTAGACCGTCGCGAGGCTGATGAGGCTGTAGCAGGTAGACCGTATTCCGTACTGTGAATATCGCAAGCATATCCTAGAAAGCGGCGTTGTTACAAGCAATGCTTGAGAGCAGTTCACGTGAATTCATCTTTCGCCTGTAGTTGAAGTATTGCTTATTGGAAATGCGGCCAACTGTCCCCGCATGCTAACCTGGTAAAGGATGCTGCGCCAGGTAATGGCTTACTGCGCCACCGTTGGTTGGCTAATGCAAGCGCTGCGGCGCGCATGGAGAATGTGACGACTTTCCAGAGGTCCACAACAACCGCCTACAGATGCGAAGGCGCAAGGCAGAAGGCACCTCGTATCCACTGCTATCGTTGTTTGTTATTCCCATGATGGCTCCGTGGGGCCTTTTGCTGGGTCGGTAAGTATTTGTAACATCCAAGTACAAATGCAAATAAACATTCAATCGACCAGAATGATTCCATGGTCCATGTGCTGGAGGGTAGCAAAGACAACAGTGAGTATAGGCCCGTTGACCTGGTGTGGGGCAGACTTGGGCCAGATCGCATCTCGTATCTTGGGTCGTATGACATTGACGCTTGCATCTGAGACAGAGCTCAATCTCGTCAGACTGACATCCTTAGAAAATGGCTAGTGCACATGGATGTGAGTTCCTTTCCGGTTACCGCTTCGAGTAGAGACAATATCTAAGCCATGCAAGGTAGGACCTTACCACCCGCCTGGCGACCACAACGCCAACTGGTCAAACTCTAGCGAACTGGAGGTTATCCTTATGAGGGGCACCTGCAGCTCGCTACACCCTGGTTCTGTGGCTCATGGCAACCCATGTACATACTAGTATGCCCCATTTTTCGGCTAAAAGAGCGGATTGGCTATCTTTCGTCTTCTGACCCGTGTCAATGCCTTCTGTCCCGGTTCCATCGAGTTCAGCCATGTACATTAGCGAGGTCAGCCATTTGGATTAGCGTGTAGTCAAATTGGACCTGGCTTTGGCTGACGTTGGCCACGAGCGTGTGGGAAGCGTCATTGTTGGCGATTTTGACCATACCGATTTCCACTCAGGGGTCTCCCCCCCATACTTCCAGTGAGAGGATCGCTGTCCCATGTCACGTGTTCTTCAGCTCATGCGGGAGGTGCCAGTGGTGAATTTAGTGCAATCTGGAGCCGAAGACAGGGGCGACATGGACCGCAGAACTCCCTTGGGGATCTCTGAGATATGTCTTTCACGAGAAGCGCGCAAATCACGACTCCTGGGATTTGAAATAATGGGAATTCTTGAATTTTCATTGTAGTTGTTGTTGTTGTTCAAGGGGGTTTGCACACCAAGAAAATCTATAAACAACAGGAGGAGAAGCGCAGAAAAAATGACACAGAGTATGCCGAAGCATGATAATCACTTGCCTCCTCAGCAACAGCAATTTTAAAAGACTGGAAAGACAAAACCGAGATGAGTCACATCAAGATGCGGTCGAGTGCCGTAGACCAGACGACACCAATCCAGGTTTTAGCTCAGTTTGCATGTGCCTTTTCTTGATCCATTGTGCCAGAACTCTTTCTTTAGGACCAAGGATTCCCTTGAGTTCTTGGTATGTCATCTTCCTATTGTTTCCCTTTCTCTTCCCAACCCTCAAATGTGTGAGATAATGTGAGCGGAAGTTGTCCCTCCTTCGGAAGCGCGCAAAGCAATCAGGTACCTTGCACGTGTAAGTCTTGACGAGGCCAACGGCGTGAACAGTTTTGATGTGACGGCGAAGATGCTCTGGTCGTTGGAACTTTTTGGGGCAAGGCGTGTCTTTGTTGGGCCCGATTAACTCTCCGCACTGATGCCTGCGATCGATTGTTGTGTGGAAATTACACATGTTGGTGGGCCATCTCTCAAGCCTGTAGACACTGGATCTGGGCTGAGCCCTCCTGGAAGACCTTCTTTTAGAGCCTTTGGATGAAGAGGGTTCGTCATGCCACGAGTCATCGCTATCGGAATCGCTCAGGTCATCGCTTTCATCGTCAATGTTGTTGACGGCCGAGAGATCGAAGGCTTCGGAGTTCACAACTGAGTTCAGGGAATCCTGCTGTGGCATAGGGTATGGCAAGTAGGGTATAGGAGTGAAAACTTTCGGTTCAGGCAAAATACTCGGCATCAGTTGGTAGGAGCACTGTTCGTAGCTGGGGATTTCGTGATAGGGAAGAACATAAGGTTGGGAGTCCCAAGAGGTGACTTCAGGGTAGGCGGATGGCCAGAGAGACTCAGGTTCATTTGAAACAACCGCATAGTTGGTTGAGCTGTTTTGGACGTGGTGAAAAACTGGTTCGAGGATGTTGTAAGCTGGGAGGTCGGTGTAAGGCGGTGAAGGCACGCTCTCAGAGTGACTTATGGTAGAGCTTGTTGACTGTGGACTACCGCAAGGTGCGTCAAGTGCCAATAAATCCATGAATTCGATTGGAGCACCCATTGATCGATGCAATAAAGTATCGCGGTCAAAGTTGTGGAAGGATAGGCATTGATTGAACGATCCAGCCGTCAGTTCGTTTACATTGCGAATTTGTGCCTCGGGCAGTTCTGAGTAGTTGTCCATGTACTGATATGGGCTTGAAGTATACGTTGGGACTCGTTGCTCCATGCCGGCTGATGCAAGTCTTATATGCAATTAGCGCCGATGTCTTGGTGAAGAATGCCCATGCAATCCTGCCGGTGCGGTTACCCTTTCTAGTCGTAGTACAAATCAAAGAATAGCGGACAAGGACAGCACAATACTGGTGGAAACGACCTGGAGAATCTGAGATGTGGATTGAATTGTTGCACAGACAGACGGAACCATCTATGTTATAGATCTGATGCAATAACTAGACTACAACTACGCCTCAAGCTCCTCGGAAGGAAGCATAGTAACCCCTCATTCGAGAGATTGCTGGAGATTGGTCAATACGGCACGCGCCCAGGAGTATGGTTCTTGCTAGACCTGGACCGTACAATCTCAGCATGCCACCTTTGCAGAACACACAGCCTTGGTTGCTGTCGGTCAGCGGATAGCCCAGAATGACATGGGTGTCACGCTACTTTGCGGCGTAGTTCGAAGACTCAAGCTGTGGGCCAGCCTGAATTTGTCAAGTGGCGGGCGTGCTAGTGGCGTGCGAACAACCTTGCCACCAGCCACCCACCTGCACACTAAGTCCTTCCATAACGTGAATTCCACACTTGTCTTCTCCATTCCTTGACGCCTAGCGACCGCCCAGAGTGAACATCGCGAGGGAAATATTTGCATGGTTTGATGCCCTTAGCAGGTGGCCGGATAGCATGGTTTGTGGCCATCGGCTCATCAGGGTCTTGATTCCTGAGCCGGTACTTACATTGTTGCTTCGCAGAGTCTGCTCTGTCGTCGGCCCTGTGGGGCGGTCGTTCAACCTGCCAAGTTGGCGCCAAGGCCACATCTTATGGGTGACAAGATTGACACAAGTCAAGTACACACTCGGCACGTTTGTATCCAATTAGCCGTTGATAGTACACCGACAATGCAAATGATACAAGCAGACGATTGGACTGGGAGCGAAGTCTTCTGGCGGCCGCTTGCTGACAGCCGATACAGGGGTTCGACCATCGTTGGAGGAATTGTAGTGGAGGGTATCCATTGTCGACCGTGCTCAACCCAAGGTCTTTGATGCTGCTGCGTTCGACCCGTTTCAAAGGCCTATACCACAGCCACCAGTACTATTTACGCAATCTTGCAGGTCGTACAATGTTGGTTGCTGAGCTCCATCAGACGACAGATGCAGTATAACAAAGCCAGCATTACGCTCTACATGTGTAGGCAGTCGGCATATACGGCCATGGGCTATTCGGTCACCAGCATCTTCAGAGATGCTATTACTCTCCCAGAACGTCGGTAGATTCAAGAACCGGTTCACCGAACATAACTGCCGCGGAGCGTCCCTGTTCTAGCGTCCCAATCGTTGTTCAGCCAATCAGCCAAGATACTCATCCCTCTAAAGGCTGTCTAGTCGAAACTTTGGTTGCTGTGCTTCAATGGGCATGCAATCGTGATGGTGATGGTGATATGGCCTGCCATGGTGATATCTGTGTAAGATGGACGCCTTCCTCTAAATGTGATTTTGGAATGGCTAAATATGTTACAATTGCGCGTAAAATCATTGGATACGAGGCATGACGCAGGCTACAGTTTGGTACAGTCTGAAGAGTCCATCATCGCAGCAGAATGAGTCCAGTTGCGGAAACGATCAACGCCCCACGGACTCGGTACACGTACTTTTGGAATTAATGGGGCACGACTGCTCCATTATGTATCAACCCAAAAGTAGGCAGATCCATTAGAGTCGGGGCTTGTTGGTGTTTGTATAGTCTGGCTGTAAGACGTCTATGATTACCGCACTGATTCTGCGTGGTTGACAAACCACTGTCGAATGCGACTAACGTACCGTGTTTCAAACGGTGCCAACTAGGTAGTGTTGTAACAACTCTTAGCAGAAAGCATCACCACTCACCATCCTTGTGAAAGTCTTATCTTTGAACACGGGTATATTGGGTAGAACATCGGCTTGAGCCGACGTGAAGAAGGCGTGATCCCGCGGCAGCAAAGCCGAACAGTGAAGAAGAGTACGTGTGCAAGCGACTGCGAATAGTCTGGTTTGGAGTAAGCTGCGTTGACAGACGTTAGCAAAACCTAAGACCGGAGCCGCTAATGGGAATTACTGGGTTACCTGTCGTGGTTCTGTGGGTATGCTAACGAACATATTCTTCCAAGTGGCAGTATACCCGTCTTACGCCTCCACAGGCACACACAAACTATCAATGCCAGATGCTTGGGACCTTTTCCCGTAGGACAGTCAGTCTACCTCACAGTGACAGTCGCACTATTGTAGAGAGTGGAGGCTTATTGAAATGATTGGGCTGCGTGACCGCGGAGGAGACAAGCACACAGGCTGGTTGGCACCATGTCGTGCTTTGCGGTATCCTCTGCTATGGTAGCGAAGTGACTTGACCCGAATGTGGCCTCATGCTCTTGGCACAGTTGGAGTGTGAGGCAACTCTATCAACCATCGCCATGATCGTAGTAAGCAACTAGATGCTTGGTACTTAGGTGCTGAGTTAAAGGGGCTCGGGGACACCTAGCGTACGGCCTAGCAGGTTCGCATACTATGCAGGGCCCTGGTTTGTATTGAACCCATCAGCTCCACATATCAACTCCACCGCTTAACTAGCAACGATAGTTTGTCGGATGACGAGAATGGAGAATGTGGATGTCCAAGAGCTTATGCCGGAGCAAGCGAGTCATCAGCACTCTCTCGAAAGAAGCGGATTCAACAAGCCTTCACCTTGCCAGTAGAGTTCAGTGACCATTTAGGGCCATGGAAGCTCGGTAGGACGCCACACAGAACAATCTTTCAGCCCTGCCGCTGCGGGTCATCCTTTGTTCAGCCAATCATAGTGGTTAGCGCGCCGTGACCATGCCTGCATCCGACTACGCATACGCATACGCGCGACCTGTGGAGCCAAGATAGTGATGGGACTAAACCTGAAATTTCGCTTCGCCACAGCAAGCTACAACAAGTCGAAATTGATCTCTGCCGAATCCAGTATTCTGGATCGAGTATGTTGAGCGATTGGCGATGCGATCAAAGATTCTGGCAACGTCTGATGTTGGACAGCCTACGTAGCGCAGTGACCTGCGTACCATTACCGAAACACGCGCCAAGCGCGCTAACCGGGATAGGCTCGCGTCAATCAACATCGACCATTGATGCCGCCGGCTCAATTGTCATCTTCCGCGTAGGCGCCTCCGCCTGACAGCATCAACTCACCCGCACCGTTAACTCCAGTCTGAACGTTTCCTGTGCTGATTCCCATGGACACCCGTGCCTGCTAAGGCAGCCCGTGCCAGCTGGAGAGGCCGCTGCACTAATGCCAACATGGCGGCGTCGACCAATCCCTTGGAGGAGCCTACAGATACGCTCCGCGGAACAGCCACGCTCATCAGCCTCAGTACCAGAAAAGGGGTGACAAGACCCAGCTCCAGTAAAAACCGGACGAATCTGTTCGCAAGGACAACTATCAGGAGCAAAGTCAACCCCGCCTCAGTGTTCTTAGTCAACATCCATGCCCCGTCACCATCAATGGGCCCGGGGTGGGTGGATGTTCATATCTAAGTTCACATGCATTTCTTGAATGTAGATCGTTCTTGCGCAATGATTCAGTCAGCACGGGGAAAGCGAAGCGCACAGTCCCAGGTACGTCAACGGAATCGCCAAAAGAACCACACAGCCTGCTCCACGACTTGATTCCGTGGGTTGATCTCTGGTCAGCTTACTCGGTATCGGACTCCTCGCTCTCCGTTCATTTCAACGAGCTCAGACTTCTGTTTCTTTGTTGAATGTGGAATAGAAGGAAAAACTCTTTTTGAGATCGTCTTGTGTATGCTGAGACAGCAGGACGTCGATGGCCACTCAAGACGTTTCAACATCTTGATATTGACATCCACTGCTTTCACAATCTCCCGAGTCTTGTGGGTGCCCCCAGAATGAACCCATGTCCTCTTGTGCTCAAGCCAGCTGCACACCCACAAGGATCCTATGCGGACGTGTTCACGCAAAATATTTCCCCAACACATCGCAAGTCCAATCGATGTATTTTCACAGAGCAGTGCAACGATGATCACGAACATGCAATTGGAGATCACTATCACTCAAAGAAAATATGTACATGCTTCAGTGTGAGTGCATGAAGATCCTCACTTCATCCCAGCGTAAAGCATCCGTTCTGCTAGGAGTCGAACCAGGCATTCGGCTACGCGCTCGACCCCCCCTTCTTTTTCCACTACGAACTCTACCTTTCAGATTTACCCGCATCGTAAAAAATGATGAATAAAGAAGGAGTAATATTTTTGCAAGTCCCACCGCCAAACAGAAACTAAAAGCCTTTCTCATCCAACAGCCCTCGAAACATTTCGCCAATCTACTCACAAACATGCTTCACTGGCTACAGTTTGAACTCGTACATATCATCAATCTACCGACCCCCCCCATCAGAAAACACCTTTGTACTCATTATCAAAGAAATAACATCCTGCCAACCTGTGTATCGGCGACAATCTCAAAGACCTGCTAAACATCAGAGCCAGCTACTCGACTCCGATACATACATTTAGGCCTTTACAGGCACGCACACACGCACACACACAGACATGGTGTCTAGTGAGCAATAAAAATCCAATCTCCAGGCTCCTCCCTCCCGAGAAAGAGAAACAACCTGCAGAGCGCGATTGATCTCTACGATGCACGGAGCGGTGCCGTTTGGGAGCGGCCACGATGACCGTGTCGTGGGGACTGGGAAGCGCTACATCACGCTGCATGGTTCTCGAGATATGCCGGGTAGATGATGTGGATGAAGACAAAGTAGAGAAAGGCCAAGGGATGTATATGGAATAGAGCATGCAAACGTATCAGGCATTGCATCTTGAAGACCATCGAACGATACATAACTGTCAGAGTCCGAACATCATCATCATCATCATCACCCACCACTCCGAGCAACATCACACAGCATTTCTCGGCACACCTCTCAATGCCACATATATGCAATTATTCAATAATCTAGTTGATAGAGTTACAAGTGCTCCTTCCCCTCCTTCCTCCAACACACCCTCCACCTCGTCAGCGCGCCTTCTCCCCCAGCCCCACCCCCTTCCTCCTCGCCTGAACAATAGCATGCAGACACCTCCCCACAGCCTCCAAATCACCTAGCAGCGTAACATGGCCGCGATCACTCGACACGATGCCTCCCTTCACAACACTGTACCCAGAAGGCACCATGGCCGCGCGAGCCAGTACAACGCCGTCTCCACTCGCAAATGCAAGTTCATCATACACATCCGTGCGCTTGATAGCTTCTCTGCTTTCCACTTTCGCGCCATAAACCGTGGGTATGGATTTTCCGTAAATGAGAGCGATGGGAGGATACCGGTTTGCGGCCGTGTGTTCAGGCCGATGGTCAAGCTCTTGCTTGAACTTTTTGACCTCGGCAAGGATGCGACTTAGGTACTCCACAGCCTTGTTGTACGGTATTGTAACGTGAGTTGCAGGGTTAGGTTCTTTGGACGTCTCAGTGGCCTTGTTGTGACCCATTTGCGGGCCCATGCCCGCTTGCTCGGCGCTGCCTTCTGTCACGGCATTTGCGGCGTTGCGGGCTACGTCGGAAGCGTCTTTTGCTGAGCTGTTTTTGCGGGGAGGAAACGTGGGGAGGACGTTCGAGACGGCGTTCATGAGGCCGCTGACGCTGAAGGTGCTGTCTTTGGGGTGCTCGGGGCGTGGCAGGGGTGCTGCTATGCAAGGGGAGAGGCGGCATTCCTTCCAGGTGTTTACGTTAAAGAAGTCGACGGGATATTCCTCTTTGGTATGTTTGTTGATGAAACACTTTCCGTCGAGGGGCAGTAGTGCGTAGGATGTGCGGATGCTGAAGTTCACCTGAGCAGTAAGGACACGGGAGGATAAGAGTACATCGTCCCCGTTACGGAAGGGGCCGAGGATGTTGACACACCGCTGAGGCACTCCAGCGTATACGACACCAGCAACAAGTTCAGGACGCTGGTTGATCACATGGCGGGTAATTAGACCACCTAGCGAGTGTGCAATCATCGTAGCGCCTCTCTTTTCAGGAGGTACTCCGGGCTGATTACAGGGCAGTGTTTCGAGGAACTTGATCATCTGCCTACTGAGAAAATGCGGCGATAGTCTCCAATCGTACCCGTAATTGTGTACTCTCAGCTTTCCCTCCTTAGCGTTGTCACTCGCCCTCAATCGCTTGAAAAGGCGTTTTGCAATATCAACCGGGCCAATATGGGTGAGCATACCACTGGGAATAATGGTCTCATGCATCTTCTCATCAGCATCTGGATCAAGAGGGACCTCAAGATCTACTTTTCGTAGATTCAGTCCAACCTTGATAGGCACCCACAACTGTCGATGGGGAGGCTCCGCTGAGCGCAAAACAGAGCCACGATAGCCTCCTAGTATCACCAGATCTCCTTCTATTTCTTGGAGAGCCTGTGCGAAATAAGGGTGCATTTCCTCCGCATCTCCAGGGCGGAGTGAAGATCTCTTCGGTTTTATGGAATCACTGCGCGGCGTTGGCCCAGATGCACTTCCACGCAGGCCCGCTCGAGACACAGGTCTTTCCTCAGTTCCACGTGCCTTGGACACATTGCTGAGATTACGGCTCCTGAACAACTCGGCGCTGGAGCTCAGGTTGAAATTGGGAAGTGAGGAACTTGGAAGCTTGAAATTCGAGTCTTGCCAACTGTCTTTCAGAGCCTTGAGCCTGCTGTTGACCTGTTCATTTACACCTTCAAAACGCGAATCGTCGCCCAAGGAAGACGCAAGAGATCTTGTCCGATACAAGAACAGGGACCCTTCGGAATTGGACTGACACAGGCTAGGCGTCGGCCGTTCGACTGGCGTTTGACTTGTTGGAGAAAGAGTGGATGAGCTGCTGTCGCTAAATTCACGCTGTGGTATTGGAGTGGTGTTGGACCGCTGAGAGCCATTTGAAAAATCGCTCGACTCGTTTCTAGAGGCATCAGGCGCGGACTGACGAGCACCATCGTGTTGTGGTATGTTCCGAGGTCGTGGTGGGTTGGCAAGCGTATCCCGCTTCCTCTTGCTGGATTGCTTTGGGGCAGTGTCTACTGATGAAGATGACAGGCTCGGTAGCGAAAAATGCATGTCTTTGTAAGACTTGGTAAGCGAGGCTGGTATATTAGAGTTTATGTATTTGCGCACAGCCTCGCCGATTGAGCTTCCCGAGGACGCTCGCCTTCGCCCACTATGCAGGTGCTGGCGCAGCATAACGCGATGATCGCCTTGCTTCTCCTTCTGGAATGTCTTTGGGCCGGCGCGCCATGGTGATGGAAGGCGCGTTGGGGGATCCGACTGTTGCCCACGGTCGGCATTCCTTGCCGTCTGGGCAGGCGCTGGCTTGACATTGGGCTTCTCGGTATACTTGGATGTCACTGTGGGTGACTCTGGTGTGTGTGCAGGCGATGTCGGTGTTTTCCGTTCTGGAGACGTTTCGGCAGCCTCCTGCCAGCCGTCGAAGAAGGCCCCATCTTCGGTCGCGTCGAGAGCCGCAGCCTTTTCCGCGGCCGGTGTCCTTGGAGAGGTGAGACGCGTCTGCTGTCTGCCAATGCTGACGCCTATGGCTGACTGTACCGTCTCCAGTTCCAAGGCCCTCTCCTCTGGCGTCTCATCCTCGGAAGGAGTGAGGTCACCGTCGACGATCGAGGTGAATTGGATTTCGGCGAGGGCATTTTGTCGGCGAGGTTGGCTGCTCGCTGCATTGGGTGCTGGCTCTGCCATGTTGTTATTGGTGGTGGATGTTTGCGTTGGCTGCAATCACGGCGAGAGAGCCGAGTCGAGTCGTCATGCCTGCGGTACCTTGCTGATGTCGTTGTGTGGCAGTGTTAGCTATCCGCCCACTGCCGAGGGCAAAGGACACTATGGGCCTTTGACCTGGCAGAGAGGCCTATCTCGACTCCTGCCATCTTTTTTCAGACGAAGCGACGGTCGCTACTCTGTCTGGAAATGGTGCGAAAACTGCAATGGCGACACAATTCGATAGAAACGTTAAACGTCACATGTGAAGCGCCTTTGTCGCCGATTGCGTCTGCCCAGCCACCAGCCACCAGCCACCAGCCACCAACGCCACGCTGCACTTTAGTCAGCCCAGATTGCTTACATGTGAGAATCGACCAATAGGGCATTGCGGGATGAGTTCTCCGCCTGTTGGCGTACTTTATTGCAACAATAGTCGAGATGCGCATAACATCTCCACAATACGAGAAACTTCTCACACGGTTAGATCTTATAGAGAATTCAGAACACTACAGTACCACCACAGCAACGGCGACGACGGCTTGGATAATGAAAGCAGACAGAGGAAGTGCTAGATATGACAGCTTGTGGCATGCTCTAGGCATTTACAAATTTCTCCAACTGCCGATATCTCACTCGATACGTCCATTGGCATTTCTTGGGAGCAACGCGGGGATTCACCGCCAATACTGTCATTTCCTGTCTTCCTTCCATCGAACCCCATGATGTTTCGCTTCAAATATATCTACTCACGCGATCAATCTCACCACACTAGCACACGCATAGGTACATGCGGCGTTTCTCTCATCCCATTTTCTCACTTATCCTGTCATACAACATAGTATCTGCAGCACATGCCATTGCGACTCCAATTGCGGCTCCGAGCTTTTCCGTTGTGGTACATAAGCTAGCCTCGGATGTCACGCGTCTCAGGAACAAGTCGGCCGATCGCCATCAGACCACCACTCAGACACGTCCAAATAACAGCGCATGTGGTCCCTCATTACCGACCGGGTAGTCGATTTCATATTGCGGGGCAGTCTAGACATACAAATCGTCATCGCTACCGGTTCCTTCTCGCGTTCAGCCGAGCACGCGCCGTCCGCCCGGCGACAAGCGAGGCAGCGTCCGCTCGTCGTCACGCAATGGCAAGCATGGACACGTTGGTTGACTGCCGAGTGGATGCATGAATAGAGCTTCTTGTGCTCTAGTGTTTGTGCTGAGTGAAGGATATGACCCAAGTTTGCAGTGCACGGATCGACGTGGAATTTTGAGGTTGAATTTAAATATATCTACAAGAGGGAGCAGCAGTGATAAAGAGCTCTCTTATTCAACGCGCCTTGGAATCCTGCACCCAACCTTTAAACCCAAGTCATACTACAAACTCGAAAACGATAACAATGGCATCTCTACTCCGCCTCCCAGCTCCCCTCCCACCAACATCCCTCACACTGGGCCAACTCATCACCGACCCTCTGTCCAACACCCTATCCCACATACCATCCATTGCCAACAGCAAAACCAACCACGTCACAACCGCCCAAAAAACCACAATCAGAACCCTCACAACCCCCACAACATTCCTCTCCCACCTCGCCAATTCGCCGCAAACCCTTTCCTTCCTCCGCAAAACAACCCTCCAAGGCAAACCCATCTACCTCGTCACCGCACTGGAAACAGCAGAAAAGCCTTCCTCCTCCACTACCACCTCTTCACCCTTCGTTCGCCGCGTAGACTCCGCATCAGACATCCACTCCAAATCCCCAAGGCAACTGGAAGCTGAGTCCGTAGTAGCGGTCGGACTGAGGGAGGTGAAATGTAAAATCGAGAATAGAGAGGCGCCGCATGAATTGGAGGATATTGGGTTTGAGTGGGGGTATTATGAGGTTTGGGAGGGGGACGAGCAGGTGGCTGTTAGTTTGGGCGGAGTGCTTGGTCGACGGGAGGATCGTGAGGATGGGGGTGAGAGAGGGAGGAGGAAAGAAAGAGAGGAGGAGGATAGTGAGGATGAGGGGATCGGGGGGTTCTGAGCCATGTGTCTCATGATGCCTTTTTTGACTGTTAATATTTGATGCTTGGGTTTTCCGACAAGTTTAACTGGTAATGAGGATTGAAATTGGGGCTTTGGTAGGGCGAAAGGATAAAATGGTTGGCGATGCAGCAGGATTGTCGGGAAAAAAGCTCGAGGTACATAGTATAGGTACATGGCATTACAAATACTCTGCACATGTATGTAGTTCAAACAAGCTAGAGATGGTAAGAAACACAGTTGATTTTCCTTGACTGTTCTTTGGCAAAATCGACCATCTGTGTGAACCCTTACCCTCGCTGTTGTTCGGATATTCGTTCAAACACACATTGTCTCTTCATCATGCCATAAGGTAAGAATAGTTTGAGGCAAAAAACCAATACTTGAAATCTTGATTGGATTGCACATGACTCCCGATTCTAGCGGGGCATTCGTGGTGTCCGTATTCTCACAAAACCCCTCGAAGAAACACGTAATTGTTTTCCATCCGAACAATCATGGTAATACAAAAAAACGCCCAAACTCCCCATAACCAAACATATAATTCAAAAGTCATGTCTGCCCTAAATAGACTCTCCAGTATCAGCTCTGGGACGAATACCAGCAGTAGCAAAAGCCCAGCCACGGCCTTCAGTCGGCGTCATAGCCCTCCTCTTCTCCACAGGACTCCATTCCATACCGGGAGCAGGCAGCCCCGCAATGGCCGCATCATCTCTTGCTCTCTGCCTACTGCCACTCCTATGATGCCCAGCACCGTCGGGCCTGAAATATGCATTCGCTTCTTTTGCACCATTGAGCCCCTCAGGATCCGTAACCAACCGCACGCCAGCCGAGCGCTGACGTTCCTTCTCAGCATTCAGCCGCTTGCCCTCCGCCTTCTTCTTCTCAAACTCGATAATCAGCGTCTTGAAATACGCCTCTGCCGCGCTCGTTGCACTGTAGTGCACCGGCGTCCAGCTATAGCTATTGCTGGCAACCGGATTCGCACCATACTGTAGCAACATCCTTAACGCTTTCAGCTCGCCAGCGGCAGAAGCATGATGCAGCGCGGTATTGCCCTGGTTATCGCATGCAGAAAGTATGTTTGTGCCATGCATGATCAGTGTGGGAATCAAGTGCAAGGTGCCAGACCCTGACTTGCACGCCAGCATCAGCGCATCCGAGCCCGACTTGTTCTTCCAGCTCACGCATTCGGGAAATCGCTTGGCGAGATAGACGCCGCATTCTTCTCTGCCGGCCATGGCGGCGAGCATCAGCGGCGTCTCCCAGTCGTTGTTGCGACTGATCATGCCATCTTCGTGGCCGGCATCGACGAGGAACTCGGCAATGGTGGTGAAGCCATGTTTTGCGGCGAGGTGTAGCGAGGTGTTTGAGCGATCGTCAAAGTCTGGGTTGCGGATGTAGTTGGGGTTGTTACGAATGATGCGCTTGACCAGCGGGAGGTCGTTCAGTAGGATGGCGCGCCGCAGACGCCGGGGTACGTCAATCCTGGTGTTGGTGTCAGATCAATTATCATGTCTATTTGATGCATTGATGTATGTGAGCTTGACAAGATAGGACTTACATGGCTGCCCCAATCAAGCATGATGGAGTTCCCAAGAGAGCATTGGCAATCTGGTCAAGTCGTGACGTGAGGGAGAACGGGCAGTGGGGTAGCAACGCGTTCACGTTGGGTCTTGAGCTGGTTGCGGGGGCTACTAATTCACGAAACGGCGTCTTGCTGCAACCGGCTAGCACGTGCATCGATGTGCGGCATGGATGTCCTTTTGGTGTGGTACGCCTGCCCTTTGACACACGCTTCTGCATCAATGGTAGGATGTAGGCACTGTTGCGAGCCTTGTGTTGTCTCAGGTCTGTTCTATTCATGCATCATTAACATGTTGAGCTATCTCGTCTCTGCAAGCGCTTTCTAATACCAGTTCCGCACATGGCTATCGTACACGCTCGACTACCAGACCCCGCTTACAAGCCCTCAAAGTCACCAGCCGCATCATCTTCATCAATGTCTCCGTCTTGAATCTCTTTGGCCAACTCGCGCTCCCTCTCGCGCGCCTCCTGTGCGTTCTTAAGTTCCAGGCGGTGTTGGTTCATTGGGTAGCGCATTGCCTTGACGCACTCGTCATGCAAAGTCAGACAGGCGCGAATACGCTCATGGAACGCCTCGCCAGGCTCACGGGTTGCGTAGATGTCTCCAGCCACCTTTGTCTGCATAAAGCCCTTCTCGTGGTCAATTGACGCCTCGATCACTCCATCGCGGATAGCCTTTGCGACAATGTACTCGGCCGACTCTTCGCTCTCGAGACCAAGACGGATGCAAATGTCGCGGAGCGAAATGCGCGAGTAGGAAAGCGACAGCATACGGATGCCCGTCTTGATGACGTTTTGTCGCAGACGAAGAATAAGCGTGTAGGTGCCATCACGGTGGAAGACGGAAGACGATTGCTGAACCACCTTCAAGAAGCCCTGCAAGTCACCCACACGGACAGCCTGGACCAGACGGAAGTAGGGCTCCATGGCACGCTCCAAGCGGGGCTGGCTAAAGACATCGCGCTCAGGAATGTCACCCATCAACAGCTCGACAACGCAAAGCAGCTTCATGGAAGCCTGATAGAAGCCAGTTGCACAATGCGCAGATGGCGACTTGCGGGTCGCGCTGGTCAGGTGCTCGTGTGCCTCGGTGTAGGACAGCTGGATAGCCCTTATGCGGCCAAGGTAGTACAGGTATCTCGCAACCTGGTTATTGGGAGCATTGGGCGGGAATTGTGTCTGCGCCACAAGCAAATCGGCCTGTGTGATGTCGGCAGTCGAGAGGTAGTTTCGGAGCAGCAGCGTGGTGACAGACGCTTGGGTATCGGGGTCTTTTCGGAGAACAGCGCTTCGGAGAGCAGCAAGTAGCTTTCCACGGATCGTGATAACGGCCGATTGCTTCGATGGGGGCTTGGGGTCCATCTCCTCGTGGAAGAGCGAGAAGTAGAAGTAGGCCTTTGCCGCAAGCGAGTCGAGTGTCCGTCTGTTCAGTTCTCGGATCTTGTCTACCAACTTCTCGGAGAACTCTGCGCCCTCTTCAAACTCCTTCTGGTCGTAGAGATACACCTTTTCCCGTCAGTCACTGCCTGCCCTGTACCCATAACGAACATACCTGTATCAAGATGGCTATATAGACGTCCACCTCGGGCAATGGCTCCTTGGTGCCGTTTTTGTTGAGTTGTACCTCCTCCTTATACTGAGATACGACGCTCTGTATCGCCTCGCCGTCCATGCCGATGTACTCGATGAAAGTCCGGGCTGTGGCGTTGTTGGGTTGGTATGTCAAGATGACGACGGAACATAGTACGCGGTCTGTGAGCCTCTTGCGTAGAGAAGATATTGAACGAAGAGCGCGCAGAGTGAAGCGGGTATCGAACTGGGCCACGGCGCGCTCGAGAAGGACAAAGTTGCTGCGGATATCTACAGTCGTCGGATCAGCACTCTGGTCCAGGTACTTACAGGCCGCACTCTCGGTGGCAATCATGTGGTTGGAACACATCTTGCAGACCGACCATGCCGTCATGCAGTCGGAACAGGGGCATTTTGAGGTAAAAGGCATGCTGTATGGCGCAGATTGGGCTACTTACCGGCAATGGCCTTCTGCTCCACGTTCTCGGTTTTGGGCGCCTCGCCCGCCGTAACGACGCCTTCCATGCTGTCCGCCATAACGGTCGCTCTTGTGATTTCTGCGGATTGAGAGGAAGGTGCGGAGCGAAGATCGGGGGCAATGGAGGTTGGCAGTGGTGAGCGAGGATTGGTGGTGTTGATGCTTAGCGGAGAGTGGAGCTCCCAGCTTCACTGACGCCAGCGCGGAACATCGGGGAATAGTTATCCAGCACCGAGCGCCCGCCATTGTTTACCCCCGCGTCGCCCCAGCATACCCTCCTCGTGTTCAGGAATTGCACGTAATGACGCTTCTAGACGCGTATCTGGAGCAAATATCGCTTTGCTCGGCCTCTATCGCTGAACTGCCGTATGTTCCTCGCCTGTGGACTGCACCCTTGGACTGAACCCGTCCTAGATTCGCCCCGCCAAAGATATTCACCAATGCGCTGCTGCAAAACCATGATATCACCAGCCTGATTCGCGACACCGAGCTGCATGAGAGAGCCCTTTTCTCGGTTCCTCCGCCGCCAGCAGCCCCCAAACACGCGGAACCCGCCCCACCGACTAACAGGCGCAACACTATCTTCAACCCCAATGGAGGGGGTGGTGCTAGCATATCCGGAGGTGGCGCCAATGCAGTAAGAGCGCCTAGACGCAACACAGCTGTTGCTGCAGTCTTGGGCAATGAGCTGGTAGAGAGAATACGGAGAGGTGGTGGAGGAGGTGCGGGTTCAGGCTTGGGTTACAGAATGTACAACCCCAACAACAAGAACGAAATAGACGTCGAGTCGCTGTTGGAAGGAGCCGAGAAGCTTCTTGGTGTCTAGTATGTGTATTCAAAGAGCTGGTCCCTCGGCCTCGCTAACAAGACTCAGCCCAATACCAGGCGTGCATGACAAGATTGCAACCTTGCGCCAAAGATATGCTCAAGTCGCAGCATCAGTACAATACTACGAAGAGCGACTAGCAGAACAGCAAGTCCAGCTTGAACAGCTAAATCGATCACGAGAGGATTACATAGATGAGGCTGATGAGACCCAATATGAGCCTGAGCCAGTTGCGCCTTTGACTGAGGAAGACGTGCGACGAGAAGAAGAGGAAGCACGCCAGCTAGAGAAGAAGAAAAGGGAGCTTGAAGCCCGTGTTCATTCAATGTCGAGAGACATTTCTGGCCTGCGATGATGATCTGCAAGCGTTGCAATAAGGGTCTAGACCCAATAGTTACAATAAGATACCCCATTTCTTTCGCAAGCATTCGCGTTTTCCATCCTCATTTCAGGATAGAGGTCTGGCCAAGAAAAAATCCTCTGAAATCATTGGACGCATGATGCGGCTGACCGCATTAGCTTAATAAGCTGGCAAATGGGACGCTTCATGATCCATTTATATAAATGGATCTTGAAGATAATTGTCCTTTGTAAAGTTATTTGAAAAAGACTTGTAACCGCAGAACACAACCGTCATGATAGATTTCTCCCTTACGCCTGAACAAAAGAAGCTCCGAGCCAACGTCCATACCTTTGCTAACACGGTTTTATCCAAGGCTCCGGCCTATTACTCGCACCTTACCACACAGACAGAGCGCTTTCAATCCACCCTCCCCATATATCAGACTGCCATATCTGCAGGTCTTATCAAGGGGCAAATTCCCGTATCCCTAGGGGGCACTTCTGCCGGACTTGTCGACGCAGCCATTGTGATAGAAGAGCTCCATGCCGTAGAGCCAAGTACCGCCATCACTATCTTGGGTACTGGACTGGGTCTTACGCCTTTGATCCTAGCCGGAAGCAAGGAGCAACATGAGAAATTCCTTGCGCCATTCTTAGAACAGACGGGCGAGAGACTCGCAAGCTTTGTGCATAGTGAACCTCAGGGTACCGCTAATTGGCTGGAGAAAGGAGCACCAGGCTTGCAGACTACAGCGTATCTAGATGGCGAAGAATGGGTAATCAATGGAGAAAAGGTGCGTCTTCAACGAATTAGTCGAATTGTTTGATCCAATTACAATAACTATGTAATACATTCCATATTGACAGCTGTCTAGCTATGGGCCACCAACTCTGGCGGCTGGGACCGGCGTGGAGCCGACCTACAATGCATCGTTTGCCGACAAGGAAAACCTGATATCCCCCAAGACCCAGATTCAGACCCAATCTCAAACATCCTCATCCTCCTGGTCACACGCTCCGACATTGCTTCCAACGACCCCTCCGCCTACCAGGTGCTCGCAGACCCCTCGCTCGGGGGCCACAAGTCCGTCAATGGGCCCCACTCACGCTTCACCAATCTCCGAGTCCCTGCTGCCAATGTTCTCGCTAAACCAGGGGAGGGTGTCCAAGTAGTTGAACAGACTTTTGGCATGTCTGCAGCTATTGTCGGTGCAATGTGCGTTGGCGTCATGCGTCACGCGTTCGAAGCTGCTCTCGCCTTTTGCAAAAACGAAAACCGAGGCGGGAAGATTCCTGTGCTGGAACATCAAAGTGTGGGCGATAGGCTGATTGATGCCAAGATGAAGATTGAAGCTGCGCGTGCATTGGTATGGAAGGCTATGTGTGTACTAGAAAGTAAAGAGGAGAATGTGGGTTGGCAGGCGAGATTGGAAGTTGCTCTTGAAGCAAAGATCTGGTGCAGTGAGCAGGTCACTCAGGTGGTGCTTGGGTGTATGAGTGTTGTGGGCATGTACGTTGCTTCATCTTATCTGTCTAAGTCGAGAACGTATAGTCGAGATACTAACGGGATATGTGTACAGGAAATCTTATGCGGAAGATATGCCGTTTCCGAAGATTTTGCAGGATGCGGCGTGTCTCCCGTTGTTTGATGGCGGAAATGTTGGGGTCAGGAGGCGGCAGCTTGAGAAGATTTTCCAGGAAAATGGTTACCAGCCTTGGGGCGCGACGTATCCGGAATAATAGCTAGGCCGATGAATGAATCTTGGTAACTTGGAGCTCAATGTAAAGAAGAATGACGGGCGCTTCATATCTAACCAGTGCACATCCTTACTTGGCTGCGCTCTTTAGCATATACAGTAATAGCAACAGATACAACCAACGCACCGAGAAATAATTCATGCTGTTCAATGCGCTGGAGCTCTCATACTACGCTGGCTTCTTAACATACTCTACAGGGCCCTTGTAGGTACGCCCACCGAAGAAAAAATAGCACACCATTGCAACGCCGAAAAGAACTCCAAGCATAAAAAATCACCAATTCATGTTTACCAAAGAGAGATATGGTGCTTCCGCGAAGGCGAGGAAGACAGTTGCAAGCGAATTACACGAATAGCGCAAAAATTCCCTAGGATGCCTGCTCTACTGAGATTGGAGCGAGAAGGAAAGAGAGATTCTCCAAGCAGTCTTCTACTTAGCATACAGTTAGTCACTGTGGTATCGACAATGGAGCCACTAGAAGTTCCCAAGGCTATTATGATGTTGAAAGCGAGGGGCGAAGCGATGATGATAAGACATACAAATGCCGTAAACATGAAAGTGAAAACTGCCGAGTTGGAAGAAATGTCCCTACCTTTAGGCTCCTACAAAGCGTGTTAGCCAATAATCTCGAATACCGTCTGTGCTTTTGAAAAAAAAGTCCCTCACACACAAGAAAGCAACCCGGAAAACAGCAATCCCTTGATGAATTCAAGGTCAAGCTCAATTGCTTCACCTAATGAAACCATTGTTCATGCCCACAGTATATCGACACAAGGCAATTCGGAAGAAGATTTTAAAGCAGCCACTCTAGTGTCAAAGGCAAGACACGAGTTATAATTCAGCAGGAGTGGAGGATACTAGATAGTTGCAGATTGTGAAATGCCGTGAGCTTCTAAGACGATTGAAAAGGGTATACCTTGATGCTACATCATTATAATCTCACTACCAAACGCTCGCTTACTAGACCTTGCTGAAGATATCAAAGTCGCAATTTGATGCCTGACTAACGACTTGAATAACATGGGTGACATCCCGCCAGAATTGAACCATTTATTGAAAGCGATACCTTGAGAAGTGGTTAGGAGCTTACTCAGCAGCTGCAGCAAGCATCTGAGCCATTTGTCCGTACTCCTGCAGCTTGGATCATCCAGCAATTTGATAACGTCAATGACGGTAGAAATGATGACATGTCCGGTGTTATGCAAAAGCCATTCCATGACCTTTCATGCTCCTGGAAACATTATCAAAATTCCGTTCGGGTCATCCTAACGGAAGTGGTGGATCAATGTGGTGTCCGACCTAATAAATGTCGGAAGAATTTCAATCAGTTGGCGTATTAGACTATACAGCAAAGCAGGTAACTGCACAGTCATAGATAAATGGACTTAACTAGTTCATATTATATAGTGGGATAAAGATAGCTCGTTTCCTACGTAACAAGACTCGTGGATCAATGTTATTTACAACGGCTTGAGAATACCGTTACTACGATACTGATCAGCAGCAAGTGCTTCAGTAGCCCTCTTTACCTCAAAAGGGGTTTTTGTACTACGATCATAAATAAGTACTGGGCGACTAAAGACAACATAGCTCTGATGTAGATTAACGCCCAAGGGATCACTGTGTGCAATAAGGCTGTTCATTGCATTTCTGAACCTGAAAACGCTTAGGTTGCCATCACAGAGCCAAAATCTCAGGACAGCGTTGATATTTGGGTTGCCGAAACCGCCGTAATAAGGGCGGGAGTCGAGGCCTGATACTGAAGTGTGAACACTAGCGTTGTTAATAGTGGAAGGTGGCATGGAATAAAGAAGTGTTTACATCATACTGGCGGCAAATGTGCCGTTGTCGAATGAGGTGCTTTTGGCCTATCCGTTCAAACTATTGGTTTTATTTAATTCTATTTCGGATACAGTAATCTCCCAGCGTCGATTACCCAGCTCTTCCCCTATCCTCACAATCACAGGAGTTTCTCTTTAACTATATCTAGTAACAATAGACGTACTAGCAATCGAAGCTCGCCAACCTAGGCGAAAATAGCCAGCCCAGGACCAACGCCTCTAGATCTACAGGCCGGAACGTAAGTGTTTGATGTGTAGCGGTGCCAAAAGTGTGTAACAATCATCTCCTGGTTGCGCGTGATTATTCTGTCAGCCAATTACAACCTGATTTCGTGGTAAGATTTAGCTTTTTTCGGTCAGAATAGAGAGCATTTACTGACTCCGAAGCCCGGTCAAATAAACATGGGATAGCTCTCGTATATCAATTACTTTCTCTCTGCCCCTGTATACACTAGCATATACATTCTCCAGAAGAAGCGTTTCGTGCACGAAATTTCTATCTACCCATTTTATACGTGATTGGTTCATAATACCCAAACTCTGATGACCCAGCCACTACACCGACGACCCCCCATCAATACAAATATTCTGCCCCGTAATACTCCGACTAAGCGCCAGCACCCGCACCTGCTCCGCACAATCCTCCACAGTCGCCAACCTCTTCAGCTTCGTATTAGCTATAGCCGCATTGCGCTTCGACTCTGGAAACTTGAGTCCCCACTCCGTCAGCAGCATACCAGGACTGATACTATTGACGCGGATCTTCGGCGCTAGAATAACAGCTAGACTCTTCATGAGGTGAATCTGCGCGGCTTTGGTGACGGAGTAGGGCACGCTGCTTCCGCTGGGCTTGACACCGGCTACACTCGCTGTCGAAATGAATGTGCCTTCTGTTTCCGCCAAGGCGTCTTTAGCGGCGTATGCGAGCCACAGGTGCGTCTTGACGTTCATCGTGAAGCACTTGTCCCAGTCTTCGTCGTTGACTTGCTGCTCGATGTCTGTAAAGGTCGTCATGCGGGTCCAGCCGGCGTTGGAGACTACGACGTCTAGTCTGCCCATTTTCTCGAGCGTTTCTTTGACGAGACTCTGAACGGCTGGCTTGGATGATATGTCCGCTTGGACGAGGTGGAAGCGTGGGGTTGCTTCTGAGGAAGTGCCAGGTATGGATGAGAGTTCTTTGATGAGAGACTGCGCGCGGTCTGAATTGGAAGAGCAGTTTATCACCTGACTTAGTAAGTCTCTATATCTCGGCGCGTGAATTGACTATTCAACGTACTACGCGGAAGTCTGGCGCCAGTACCCGGGCTATTTGAGCCCCCAGGCCCGCTGAGCTTGCTGTGATGAGAGCAACCTTTGTAGCAGCCATTGTGAAATTTGAATTATGCAATGAGGTCCTTGGACAAGAAACGTGGAGTTTGGTATAGACAGTCACTGGGGTGTGATCTTGCGGCTATCAATGCTGGGAGGACGCGGGGTCACTCTTGATTCCGTCATCGGCAATTAGTCGCGGAACCTTTCCGTGCAACTTAGGGCCTGTTCAGTTCCGCGTTTTGCGTCTGCGTTTTGCGTTTTACTAACTAGATTTAGGCTGCGTTTTAGAAACGCAGCCGCAGACGCTATTCTATTTAGTAAAATACGCGTTTTTTAAGTATTAACTCTTACTACGTTTTATTAGTATTATACTAGTAAAAAAAGCTCTATCTAGTATTTACTAAACCTATATTATATCTAAGCCTGCTAGATACTAGTAGGTTGTTACACGGGGTATGGGTCTATACTTCTCTATCCTGGTCCGTACTAAGGCAGGTGAGTATTACGTTAGTGTTCCGTGAGGCTTGTCTGGCGATGCAGTGGAGTTGGCGTGCTTAAGGAGGGTTTGACAAGACTAATCTATTTGATAGACTAACTTGTGACAATCTTGTTAAGTAAAGATACTAGTAAGAAAGTACAATTTGAGTTGACCACCACGAGAGTAAATAATGAAATCCAACCCATTCTTATACTCATCGTGTCCTGTCCTAATGTTCCCCATTCTCCCTCGAAAACCTGCTTCCATGGGAGCAGTGGGAGCATAACTCTCCCAAGGCCACCCGTGCTCCCTTTCTTGGCGGGAGCATGACTCTTGGCGGGAGCGCACATCACGTGACCGCTAGCCCCGCGATGGTCATTACCTTTTGACGCGGACGAGGTTGGTCCTCAACCTCGTCACCTCGCGTCAAGGAGAGAATCCTTCTTGTTACTTGTAACATAGGTAGTAATAATAATAATAATAATAATAATACTAGTAGCTATATTAATAACTAGCTTATCTAAGTAAACTTTAGTAGCTAGGCTATATAACGCGACTGCTGCGCGAAGCTTTATAATATTAACTTAGTATATTAGAATATTATTTTAATAGTAAGTTTACTCTAATATAGATTATTTAAAATAATAAAGTTTTAGAGAACTAAAATACTAAAACTCTAGCTAAACTACCCCTCTATATTCTATCTTAACTTAGAAAAGTTAAAATACTATACTAGCTAGGATCTCTTGTTACAACCCTGAGATAAGCGCTATACTATAATAGGCACCAAAAACGCAGACGCAAAACGCGGAACCGAACAGGCCCTTAGCAAACTAGATGTGGACAAGGGACACGAATTCGAAAAACAAAGATTTCGGCATATCAACTACATCGAGCATGATGAACGCACCGTTTCCCTCGAAGAGAATAGCATTAGCTTATCTCCGAAGTGCTTCTTAAGGCCGAATGAATGATGCGCTACAGAATAACGACTCTACAAGATCTCCTTGCATGACCATCAAATATGAATTCAGGAATAATTCACAAATTTCTAACGTTGAAACAATACAAATTCAGAATAAACGTTGTTTTTCCCTTATGGCTAAATTGTATGTAGATTCACCTAATCATCGGTTTTCAAGGGTCCGGGCTCCATACCATCATGCTCCTGACTCCTCATAGTTTCGAGAATCTCAAGTCCCATATCTGTTTTTGGCCCCGTAAAGTTCTTGCGTCCATCAACAAACCATTGGAATGTACTGATGGAAAGGATGATGCCGAATGCGACAACACAGTAATCTAGACACAGTCAGATGAGAACTTATAAGCATATCAAGAAAAGACTTACTCATGTTTGAAGCTGTGACGGGCAATCCCGGTGGGAACAAAAACAACACCGTTGTGACAATGGTATACGCCACACCAATGATATTTGCCACCCAGCCAAGAGGTTCAGGCAAAGCAAAAGGCCTGGAACCCAGCATTTTTCTACCGCGAATGAGATTGATGGTAACAGGTATGGCGTAACTTACACCCAATGCGACGACAGATGCAGAAATGAGGGCGTTGAAGGCACTACTGGAACCGATCAAGATCAGACCAAAGAGAATCGTCAGGGTAGCGGCTAGAATCAGTGCGTTGAGTGGTTGACCAAGTCGCGGATGCACCTTCGAGAAGAACTTGGAAAACGGCAGTCCGCCGTCACGAGCAAACGCATAAGTCATGCGACTCGAAGTAGTCATGATGGCGGTTTCTGCAAAGAGAATGCAAACTAACGGGAACATCAAGAGACAAGTAGCTCCCGCCCGGCTTTTCGTGGCATTAAAGAGAATTTGCAGGAGTGGACCGGGTGCTGCTGAGATGATCGATGCGGCATCACCTCCAGAGACGAAGAGCAAAACTGTAAGGAAGATGAAGCCGGTAAAAGTGCCAATGCAGACGCAGTAGATCATAATCTTTGGCCCTTCGACTGAAGCGTTTGGAATCTCCTCGATCATGTGGGCAACGGCGTCGTAACCAGTCAAGCCGAATCCACCCTGGAGCAACCCAAGAAGCCAAGCAATACCATCGGGCCAGCCCGTTTCGTTGATAAACTGGGTGAAGACGAAGTCGGGGGAAGCGAAGTCGGGAGACGCGCAGGCCAAGACTGTGATGCAAATGATTGCAAACCCACCAATAGACCAGATGAATGCGGTCCGGTTGACGTAGGGCAGCAAGCTGTTCATGAAGGCATTGACGACAAAGGCGATGAGGGTCCAGGCTACGTAGATTAGCCAGACCTGCCATGGGTGCAAACTAAAGTCCGGATGCCAAAGGGCAATAAGACCGGAAATGAGTTGCGAAGCAAGAAGTCCGCCGGAAGTAGTTAGGGCGATCCAGCCTGATACGTTGATCCAGCCAGTGATGAAGGATGCGAGTGGTACCCATTTCTTTGGGGTGATGACGGCAACCCAGTGATATCTTTGCTTGTATTAGCATAATTCAAGATAAGTGCTCAGCCGAGTCTTACTGTCCACCAGCTGTAGGATATGCGGATAGAAATTCGGCGAGCGACGAAGCTAACGCTAAGTTACAAATCCCAGCTGTGAGAAGACCCCAGATAACGCTTGTTGAGCCGCCTGATGGCAAGGCAAGCCCGAGCGACGAAGAGAGGGCAGTCCATGAGTTCAAAATGGCAAAGGCCAGACCCAGCATGGACAAGAGGCTGAAGTTGCGTTGCAACTCGCCCTTGTGGCCAAGCGCTGAGCAAAAAGATCAAGTCAATGGATATCTCCGAAGAATGACGTCTGTTACCGACTTACCTTGCAGCTGGGCCTCATCATCGAGGGTTTGTCGCTCGTTGGGCCTCATGGTGTCTGCTCAATTCGCACAGAGAGTATCAAGAGGTCGTTTGTTCGCGGAAGGCAAAGGCCGACAGTATTTAAGAAGAACAGTGTCGCTGGAAAGCGGAGATACGGGTCGAGTTTCGTCAGCCATGCATATGCTGCAAGTGCCACAATTATCCGAAGCGGGCATGTCCAACAGAGTGGCTAAAGCTTGACGAAGCTTGATAGGGACACTACCACAGATAGGGAGATATATTCCAAGTCAAAAGATGGGGTAATAGCCAATGAGGAGACGCGTTGCCGATTATCTGGTGCTGACCGAACGGCGTTACTGTGCATCGCTCCGCATCGTGCATTATCCGACACCGGGCTGCACTACCGTTCATCATAGTGCCGACAGATAGAGCGTCAAGAGCGTTTGTGGGCTTCGTTAATGTGCGTTTGACCCAGCGCCGACAAAAAGGTAAAGGCAACGCCTATAGGGAGTGCTGAGGTGTCTCGAAGCTTTTGTCGGTTGATCCTAGCGGTCTTGGCACCAACACCCTGTACCACGACTGGCAGCCCAGACAAAGCAGGGTAAACTTATTGTCCGTAAATATCACCATGTTGGTCTCCACCGCTCATGGATCGCCGCATATCATTTTTCGTACAATGATGTTGCGCGTCCTGTTCACCAGGAATCTGGAGAGACGGTGCCTTGGCGCGTCCTGAGGCTTGCCTTTGGTCAGCACAGGCATCACGGTTTCAGTTTCCGCTTCTCTCTCATACTTGACCAGCTGAAGACGGCTCAGCACCACCACATACACCCCCCTCTGTAGATGTCGCAACCTTGGAGCAGGATGCGCGCAAACCGACCTCAAGGCTATATATCTCTGCCTATGAGCGAGAAGGAGCTGCTGACGTCAAAGCTATCGCGACGCCACAATGAAGCTACTGGACTACGTCGTCGTGCAATCCAAGCAGTGGGTGCCTGCGTAGTCGTCTATGGCCTCTTCAAGTATGTATCATCCATCATTCCATCGTGTTTCCTCCTCTAATTGCCCACTAGCTTATTCTCATTCTCAGCCTCAAAGTCCTGCGACACCATCGACGAAGGCTACCGTTGCAGCCCCAAGACGACACATTTCCTCGGCCAGTATTCCCTTTGGTATTCTGTGCCCTCTGAAATAGACGTTGCCCCTCCCAAAGGCTGCGAGGTCACATTTGCGAACGTCCTCTCCCGCCATGGTGGCCGCGACCCAACGTTTGGCAAATCGATAGCCTACCACCTCCTGATTGCCGAAATCCAGAACACGAGCACATCGTACCCGGATGCATTCAAGTTCTTAAAGCATTATGACTACACACTGGGTGCGGATGAATTGACGGATGCTGGAAGGCAGGAGATGATGAACTCGGGTGCACACTTCTACCGCCGGTATCAGAAGCTCATGGACGAGAATACGCCATTCGTGCGCGCTGGTGGCCAGCATCGTGTCGTAGAGTCGGCTGAGCGCTGGCTGGCGGGTGTTGCACAGTCGCTGAACACAAAGCCCCAGAAGATTGATTTAGTCATTCCAGAAGGCCCAACCTGGAACAACACGCTGTCTCACGATGTCTGCCCTGCTTTCGAGGGCGGGCCGAGCCATGGCCTGGGAGACCGAGCGCAGCAAGTGTGGGCTGCCAAGTTTGTACCGCCGATTCAGAACCGCGTCAACTCAGCTCTCGGTACCAATCTTAGCGCGACCTCTATTGTCTACATGATGGACATGTGCCCTTTCGACACCCTTGCGCACCCTTCAGCGCAGTTGTCGGAATTCTGCAAGCTGTTCACAGACAAGGAATGGAGGGAGTATGACTACTTCCAGACTCTGGGCAAGTACTACGGCTACAGTGTAGGAAATCCACTTGGGCCTACGCAGGGCGTTGGTTACGTCAACGAGCTGTTGGCACGCCTGACAAAGAAACCTGTTGAAGACAACACCAACACGAACCGCACCCTCGACTCGGACCCAAAGACATTTCCTCTGGATCGCAAAGTATACGCAGATTTTAGTCACGACAATGACATTAGTGGTGTTCTGGCTGCGCTTGGATTGTACAACAAGACTAAGGCATTGTCTAATACTACGATTGAAGACACCAAGCAGACTCATGGCTACTCGGCTGCATGGACAGTGCCTTTCGCCGCCCGCCTGTATGTGGAGAAGCTGCAATGCGAGGGCGAAAAAGAAGAATCAGTCCGCGTTATTGTGAACGATCGTGTGCAACCACTGGAGTTCTGTGGCGGAGACCGTTTTGGTAGGTGCACACTGAGCAAGTTTGTCGAAAGCCAAAGCTTTGCTCGAAGTGGTGGACTATGGGAAAGGTGTTGTGATTAAGAATCTATAGCGTAACCTTTGCATTCTCAAGACTCATAGACTCAATTAAAGACATTGTTTGACTATTTCCGAATTGATTTTCAACTGGGTCCATTTTCCATACAATGTCTTGTTGGCTGTAAGAAGCATTTTATTCTTTATCACGCGGATGATAACAATGGGAAGCGAATGAAACAACAAGCGTGAACTGGCAATCGCTTGCGCCCATATACATAGTACAAGTAGCAAGCTGACCAGATGAATGCTTTTTGAATTGCATTAGTGATTTCATGCAAAGAGCAGTATTCCATCCGTAACCACAGACGTTACCATGGGGTTGAAATTAATCATACCAAAGCACATCTGGAATGCCTACGGTCCTTCTAATGTCCCGAGCAGCCAGTCCACAACACAAAAGAAATTTTTCCGCAGGACAAGTACAACCAGAGATTGTAATACGAAGCTTTACCGCTTCCATTACGGTGGTATACAACGAAAACGAGTAGGGAAGTGGAAGAATGAGATCAACTATGAGGGGCCATGTTTAAAGGTCACGTGCGGGAGTTGCTTGGAGTGGCATCCGGAGATGGTGTGGGAGCGAGGAGGCATGCCTACTAAGGGAAGATATCACGATCAGAATCATCAGCAACAGCTATCCACACGTGGTGCCCCTGCCAATATAACGCATAGCGAGTATTGCATGCCCACCCAGAAGAACCTGGTGGGGAAATTCATGGCCGAGCGGATGGGGGTGGGCGCAACTCTGCGAAGGAAATGCTATGTCCGGCTGAAGTTCGTATCGCAGCGAAGCAAAAAGAGATTCGGAGCTCTAGTAAAGCATGAAGATGGACGGGAGATGTAGAGGATGTAGCGTATCGGGTGCAAGTGCTGAGCTGATAAAGAATTTACAAGGAGACGTAATATCTGCGTACACATTTCTCGAAAAGACGGTGGCGTCATTTGTAAGCAGAGTACTGTACACAGTAAAAAATATAGGCTCAGAGGTGCAGAGCTGGAATCGTTGTGTCATGTTACATACAAAACTCACCTTTGCGCACTGTCAGCCTGTGAGAGAATATGTCACTCTGCACAACAGGTAGGCTACAGAGCCGTGGCAAGAGGCTTCAATGAATACGATTATCATCAGATTGTCATTAGCGAGGATCCCCCACCAGCGAGCACAATCCTTAGTAATGTTGCCAAGTGCGACTACGGATCCCTGCATGGGCCTCGGACAGCCCACTAAAGCAGTTCGCATCTCAGTCATCTCCGCCCTATTGTCCACTGGCTTATATAGCTTTCCCATGTCTGCCCCTCCAGATGTTGGACACGTTTCCTCCAAACTCAACTTGGTATGATGGTGCACATGGCTAGGGTACGGGCGGGCCCCCAAACATTGCGAAGAGTTGCTGGCCGTGGCGAACTATCCGCGCGATCGCCCATCTCCGCCATACGGACAAGATGCATTGCGACAAATACAGGACCACGGGAGCCAGTTTTCGAGTTCCTGCCAGGCATTCCCCCGGTACCGACTCTGCAGCGATCGGCTGGCGAGGACCGGAGAGCAGCAATCAAGAAAGCGAAGCCTTTTTCGGCCTTTTTGACCGACACGTTCAACCGGCAGCATGACTATCTGCGCATCAGCATCACAGAGCGCTGCAATCTGCGATGCCTGTACTGCATGCCCGAAGGTGTGCGTTGAAAACGACTTGACAGAAAATCTGGCTGACGAGGAACAGAGGGCGTTCCGCTATCGCCGTCCGCTAACATGCTCACCACACCCGAGATCTTCTACCTCTCGTCGCTATTTGTGTCGCAGGGTGTGACCAAGATCCGTCTTACCGGGGGCGAACCCACCATTCGCCGCGACATAGTCTCCCTCATGCAGCAAATCGGTAGTCTGCGCCCCAAAGGCCTGCGCGAGCTCGCCCTCACCACCAACGGCATATCGCTGCACCGGAAACTCGACGCCATGGTCGAGGCTGGGTTGACAGGCGTCAATCTGAGTTTAGACACCCTGGATCCGTTCCAATTTCAGATCATGACAAGGCGAAAAGGCTTCGATGCGGTGATGAAGTCGATCGACCGCATACTCGAGATGAACAAGTTGGGTGCAAATGTGAAACTCAAGGTCAATTGTGTTGTGATGCGTGGCTTGAACGAGCGCGAGATCCTACCCTTTGTCGAGATGGGCCGCGAGAAAGACATCGAAGTTCGCTTCATTGAATACATGCCCTTTAGCGGTAACAAATGGAGTGAGAACAAGATGATAAGCTTCCAAGAAATGCTAGATATCATCAGAGCAAAATATCCAGGACTCAAGCCGGTTCCCGGTCACAAGAACGACACAAGCAAGACATACGAGGTTCCTGGCTTTGTAGGCAAGGTCGGCTTTATTACAAGCATGACCAACGATTTTTGCGGTTCCTGCAATCGACTGCGCATAACAAGTGACGGCAATCTGAAGGTGTGTCTGCACGGAAACGCCGAGGTATCGTTGCGCGACGTACTACGGCAGGGTAACAACGGTGAACCCATCGATCAAGAAGCATTTGAACGTATCAGGCAAATCGAAATGGACCGTCATGAGGGCCGTTTGAGCGATGAGACTATACTTGGCTGGGGCCAGCGAGAACGCGAACTGCTCGATGTTGTAGGAGCAGCTGTGAAGCGCAAAGCAGAAAAGCATGCTGATCTGGACAATCTCGCCAACATGGAAAACAGGCCCATGATCTTAATCGGTGGGTGACTGTGGTCCTTTTTTCCTCTTCTTATTCATGTTAGATCGCTTGGGGGCTTGTTGTGATATGACGGCCGTTGCATGAATGGCGTTTTGAGCGCTCTCCTTCATTGTGAGTCTATACTATCGCTTGGACTGTCATCGTGCCCGATCACATATTCGAATGATATACCCTTTTATGTTTGCATACCATTTTTGTGGGTGATGTGTATTGCTGACTTAATGTAGGTGAAAAGTCATTGGCAGACGTAGGTTCTTGGCGACCATCTCCTCTACAAACCCTGCGTTTGAGCGCAAAGAGCTTCCAGATATTCCCTCTAACTTTCAATGTTCCTCAACCCTTAATGCCGCCTTTGCATTTTACAGCGTTGCAGTCCGCAAATACTGCTCGAGCCTTCTCCACTTCCAAACCACTTGCAATGCGACCTGAGCCTAAAAACAATCGTGTTCAGGTAGGAGTCAAGCATGGTGTCGAATACCAAGAAAAGTTAGAATCTGTTGCTCGGTTCGGTCCCCAACGAGCTACTCTACCACCAAACCTTGAGGAAGTGCGACAGAAGTATGGTTTGACCGACAAAAAGTACGACATGTACTGGAGAATAGTTGCGGAAGCAAAACTCAAGTCTGGCAGTGGTCCCCACTACAAACATTACAACAGGAAAGCCCATAATCAGTTGCTATCCGTGCTTCAGGGATCAAAGGAAGTGAGCCACAAATTGCTGATGATGGACGCTCAATCGATTGCCGATCGAACACGACAACGTTTAGCAGAAAATAGTGAGGACGCGATCCTGCGACGCCAGGCGCAAGAAATGATTCAAATCAAAGCCTTCTTAGAGGAGGTCAGGATACCGTCCGAGATCCAGAGGGCGTTAAAGAAGACTGAGGATAAGATTTGTGAGTTGCAAGATCGCATAACACGGCGCAACCAGAAGAAGCTGGCCGAACCGAGTACACAAAAGTGGGGCGGAGTAACAATAGATAGTATCAAGCAGGTGCAAGAGGTCGATGAGATCAGCCATCTACTTGATACCTATAAGCAACAAATCAAAGAATTTCACGAACGAGCTCAGAGACTGGAAGCAATCAGGACACGAAAGGAAGAGATCTTGGCGAGGAAGCGTTTGCTACTGAAGCAGCTTGAAGAGCAAGAGAATGAAGAGAGGGAGGCCAAAAGGATTTCTAAGCCCATGGACACCAACAATCAGAAGAATCAACCGATTTCGAAGAGTTTAGACTCTATACTCGATCAAGCAATGCAGAGGGTTGGCAAGGGCCGGGGGGAGCCAAAACTACAAATTGCGGGTCATGATTTCGAGGCCATACGAGCAACGGTACAGGCAAAGGAGGGTGCCGCTATACAAATGCGGAAGTCTGGAATAGGTTCGGTATCTGTATTGACTCGATTAAAGTCCGAAGACCAAGACCAAGACACAAATGGCAGGGACATGAATCCGGTCACTTTCACCGCGCCCAGGCCGAGTGATAGTCTGCGTTTGCAGGTTCCCACTTCCGGATTTATTCCTATTGACGAAAATCTTATTGTCACGTTTGAGGGATCGGTTCCAGAACTCCAATCTTATGTGTTCGAAATGGCTCAGCGCCTCAAGAGCTCATACCCGCGTATCGATACGCTGCCGTATGATGTGTGGACCAGCCACAACATAGCTACGTTGCAGACGTGGCTTAAGATTATGGTAAAGAAATGGCAGACACGATTCGATAGCATTGACCAGGTAGAGAAAGACATTATGGATGGGCGAATCAAAGCTGTGCTTGATCGAATGGTTCGCGATCACGATCTCAGCAACGAAGCTGCGGAACGAATGGCAATGCGATGGCACCAAGTGTTTGAGAATAGAGGCGCAATGCATGGAGATGCAGAGGGATCGATGAACTGGGATGAGTTTCAAGCCGAAGGCCTGGGATTCTTGACCAACGAGACCGAGTCTGAGGTGCCATCACAACAGGGACAAGCCGAAGCCAGGCCGACACCAAAAACGCTCTCAAGCAAGAACAAGAGACCCAGTCTATACGAAGACTTGGGCAGTCAAGTTTCTTATGACTCCACGGCGTGCAAAATGTACACGACCTCTTCGCGATCCACACCACCAGCTCACGACCCCGCGTCGCAACAAAAAGAGGAGGAAAAGGACGACGTAAAAGAATCACCAGCACCTTACCTACCACACCTTTCCCCCTCGGGATCTGCACACATGGTATCCGTATCCGCAAAACAACACACCATCCGCACCGCCATCGCCATCGGCTCAGTCCACTTCACAAACCCGACTCCCCTCTCCCTCATCCGCTCCAACACCGCCAAAAAGGGCGATGTCCTCGGCGTATCCCGCATAGCAGGCATCATGGCCGCAAAAAAATGCCCAGACCTAATTCCCCTATGCCACCCCATCCCACTCACACACGTCAGCATCGAACTTGCCCCTTTCTCCGACGGACACGGAGGTGTAAAGATTGAAGCTAAAGTTCAGTGTACGGGGCAGACGGGGGTGGAGATGGAGGCCTTAACGGCGGTTATGGGCGCGGCGCTGAGTGTGGTTGATATGTGCAAGGCAGTAGACAGGTTTCAGAGGGTGGATGGAGTGAGAGTGGTGTTTAAGGAGGGGGGGAAGAGTGGGGTGTGGAGGGAGGAGGGGTGGGAGAGTTGGCAGGGGTAGATGAATTGGTGGTTTGGGCAAAAGTTTTTGTTAAGTTTTAAAGTGATGGGATTGATGACAGTGTTTAGTATCGTTGAGATCCTCACGTATAGGTCTGCGAGGAGCAGCATGAATGTCTAGCCTGCTCCCGCCACAGCTGTGCTGTTGACGTCTACGATGCCCTTGCCGAGCACTGATCTTTTAGATGGGGGGTTATTTCGATTCAATAAACTGCCTCAAAATACCGACAGTGCGCAGTGAGGTCTCTCTCACCCCATCTTGATGCAGGATCCATGGTGTGGACTCACTTACCTATCGGGGGTTCACCTCTCACCGCTCAGGTACCATCTCACCATCATATACGCTGACAGGACCCTACCGTACTTCAATTCTACGTCCAATCAACCCCCATTACCTACTGTGGTTTACACTCTTAAAGCTTCTGTTACCGATCTCGTAAAACTTACTATTCTGCAAAATCCAAGTCTAGCAGCGGCCATGGCCTCTTCAGTTGTATCTCTCAACGATGATCAGGGCCCAGTTACTTGGCCGATACAATCATTCACCGTCAGCCACGATGTAAGATCGCCAGGCCCAGCACAACTCGTGCTCGATCGTGCCAACTCTGAGTTTGGATTGGTGTACCAGACAGAGCCTGGTGTTGCAGTGATGGCACAGTTCCCCGATACTGAAGAGCCGGTCTTCTTCCAGGTCTCCAAGGCGCGCGCAGTCTGCACTCGTTTCAACAACTCATGCAAGAAAGTTTGCATACTTATGCCACATATGCAGATCGACCTATACTTCACAATTAGTGCGGACGCCGGGGATTTCGTACACGCGCTTGGGCGGATTGCCACCACAGTTGGCAACTCTTACTTTGAAGTTCATGAAGCTGCTTCGTACGTATCGCCTTTTCTGCCCGTGCTCGAGCAATACTGATTCAATTACATAGCAATTCTGCACTAGCCCGTGCCGACTTTAGCATGGAGAAGGAGGGTTATACCAACCAGAAATGTCAATTGTGGGTGGCAGCTCCGAACGAGAACACATCAGAATGGGCCCGGTAAATGCCTCGACCAAAACTCACAGACTATCAACTGACAGCTGCAGCATCTACAAGACTGGAAAATGTACAGACTTTACCATCATCACTGCCGGCATGGTGTTTCAAGCTCATCGCGTCTTGTAAGCATCATGCCTTTTAATTTGTCAATGTAGCTGACACAGCAGCCAGGCTCTGCATACGATCGCAGTACTTCAACGCGGTTTGCGATGGAAACTTTTCAGTAAGAAACATTTATGCATCATGCAAGGTACCTGAGCTCTGCTAATGTTCTGAAGGAAACCAGTCAGCGTTCCATCACACTGCCAGAGGACAGCCAGACTGTGAGCACAATGCTCAAGGAGATATACGGAGTGCACAACCCAACTACAGGGTCAATGTTCAGCAGCTTTGCGCTCAGAGACACATTTCAGAAAGATTGTGTCATGCGCGATTTGCTGGCCCTCTTCATCGCATGTGACAAAGTAAAGCTCGCTCTATAATTCACATGGTTTACAGTTCTGACAACGTGTGCAGTACGGCCTGGAATCAATCAAGCAGAAAGTCTCCAAGACAATCATTGATCGCATTCCCTTCGTTCAAGAACCTCTGACTATTGTCTATCTGGCTGCAGAAATATATGGCGACGTCGGCCCAGAATTGGATTATGGACTCCGCAACGCAATCATTCTGCAGCTACACATTCGCTTGCCAGCGATCATGCAAAGCACGGATGCGTGGGACTACTACTCGGAGAACAAGGCTGTACTCAAAGCACTGCACTCGTACCAGTGCGGAATGCAGGATACGACGAGATCTTCGGGAATTTTCACCCCGCCGGAAAGTCCTAAGAAAAAGTAAGCGCGGGTGCCTACTATGGCGTGGTTGTAGGGTTTGATATCAGGATGGTTTTGAGCGAAGCATCTTTCTCATGGGTCATCGTGGAGAAACATAGGAAGATAGCTTCTAGGGCTTATAATGCTCGTCACCCTTGGTAGATAAAATAAAAGAGCGATGCGTACTACATACAGAGGATGACACGGTCACGTGCAGCCGCGTCGCGCTAACAATGCTTGTGTGCTCCGCGGCACCCCACGATGGCATAGCAGCATGTGAAACCAGCCCTCCATGCGTCAGCACCTGTTCCATGGGCCCTGATGTAACCTCCATGACATCGACGCCCACCACCCCCGCACTCAAGAACTCACAGAAACCGCCTACGGGCCCCAACGTCTTCGAGGTCGTGCTCGGCTCGCTGCTGATCAAGCCATGGTATCCGTCCTTCTACCCAGAAGAGCTTGTGGGAAGGCGCGTCGAACGGCTCTACGTGTGCCAGTGGTGCTTCAAGTATAGCAAGGAGCTGATTGGCTTCTTGGGCCATCTGGTACGCCTGAAGGACTTGCGTGGTTCAGAAAGACCGGTTGAGCTGATGCACCCCAGAAAGCATGTCCCCTTCGCAACACTCCACCCCCGGGCATTAACGTCTATACAAAAGACAACTATTCCCTATACGAGATCGATGGCGAGAAGAATAAGCTTTACGCGCAGAACCTATCGCTCTTTGCGAAGCTATTCCTCGACACTAAATCAGTCTTCTACGACGTTACGACCTTCTTGTACTATCTCCTAGTTGCGCACAATCCCACGCCTAGCATACCCAACACCAGTCTTGACGAGGAGACGCCGCCAAGTGGAGTTGGGGCGCAGGGGCAGGTCGTGGGCTTCTTCAGCAAGGAGAAGATGAGTTGGGACAATAATAACCTAGCATGTATATTGGTCTTTCCGCCGTGGCAGAAACAGGGACTGGGTCAGCTATTGATGGGCGCAAGCTATGAAATGAGCAGGCGAGAAGAGAGGTTGGGTGGTCCTGAGAAGCGTAAGTCATTTGTTGTCTGTCCCCTTACACGCCGACTAATGATAACACCACGACAGCGCTGTCCGATCTTGGTCGCATTGCCTACAACCACTATTGGTCACAAACACTTGCTCGTACTCTCCTATCATGTCCGTCCAAGAAGACACTTACCGTACAAGAACTTCGCGAAAAGACGTACATTGTGCCCGAAGACATCATTGCAACCTTGCAGATGATGGACGTTCTCGAACAGAAAAAGAAGGGCGGTGCAGATGCCGTAATCAACAAGGCAAGAGTCAGAGCATGGGCGGATAAGTACAAGGTAGATGTCAAGAGCTGTCCGGTAGATCCTGATGCGTTCATTGCACGGGAAGTAAGCAGAGGTGACAGTGAAGAGTCTTGATCTTCCGCGACAAAGAGAAGACAAGTATAGTCATATGACATCCGGACCTCGATGGTTCTACAGAGCTCCAGTATAACAATATAAACATCTTCATTGGAAATATCTTACGAGAAAATAATGCTAAAGTGTCTGCTTTGTTACGTAGTGCTCATTCCGGTATGCTGTTACATTTCATTGGATCTACTCGCAGGCTTCTCTCCAAGAAATCATATGACCATCAAAACACGTACCAGATGCAGCTGCACATGTTTTGTTTCGCTTGCAATCCATCCACAGATAGAAGGACCGCTTCGTCGTTCATGCGCTAGTGGGTATTTAGCGCGGCACGTGAACACCCGTTTTCGTGAACGCGTCGCGTCTCCTAACTGCTTACATTCACTCATTGGTATACGTTTTCAAAATGGTCAGCAAAACCGAGCAACGGGACTTTCACCATCCTTACACGCCCTATGACATACAAAATGAGTTCATGAGCGCTGTATACGAATGTTTAGAAAATGGCCAGGTCGGCATCTTTGAATCACCGACTGGGACAGGCAAGTCACTGAGCCTGATCTGCGGCTCCTTGACATGGTTGAGAGACCATAAAAGGAGGACTTTCGAAGAAGGATTTGCAGCCGATGCATCAAACAGCGAAGAGCCGTCATGGATCGTCGAACATGCACAGAAGCAGCGTAAGCAAGAAGCACTTCGTCGCAAACAAGAGTTGAATGAACGCATTGCAAAAATTAAAGCAAAGGAAAAGCGTGCAAAAGAGCGCTATGATAATGGCGAGTCAAGTTACAAGAGACGAAAGGTTGTGTCGGGTGAACCGAACGATGATGATGAAGCACAATTCGTGCTTGATGACTATGAAAGCGATCAGGAATCTCAAAAACGGGCAAGAGGCGGTACCTTTGATGAGTCTGGGCTATCGGCAGAGACACAGGCGTTGATGGCATCACTGGGGTATGCTGATGATACTCAGAGGAACGACGATGGGGAGGTGCCTGACGAGACAAAGATATTTTTCTGTTCCCGGACGCACTCTCAGCTGACGCAATTTTCGAGTGAGCTGGGCCGGGTCAGGATGCCGCCTGCTATTTCTCTAGACGATGATACGAACGGCGCCGATACAGACTCACTGGTGGAAGATGTCAAACACATTACGCTTGGATCAAGGAAAAACCTGTGTATTAATGATAAGGTGAACAAGCTTGGGGGCGCTACTGCTATCAACGAACGATGCCTAGAGCTGCAGCAGAATAGCAGCACCGAAAGTCGATGTCCCCATATGCCGAGTAAAGAAAGCGAGCCTCTAATCAACGACTTCCGTGATCATGCGCTTGCAAAGATCAGAGACATTGAGGATCTCGGATCACTGGGCAAGAAGCTAGGGGTATGTCCCTATTATGCTTCAAGACCAGCGACGAAGTACTGCGAGGTGAGCCCGATTTTCCAGCAGTCCAACATACGTCCATGTACTAACAAGACTAGATTGTGACCTTGCCGTATCCATTGCTCTTACAGCGCACTGCTCGTGAAGCACTTGGGCTATCTCTCAAAGATCATGTCGTCATCATCGACGAAGCGCATAACTTGATGGACGCTATAGCAGGCATTTACTCCGTTTCTGTAACGCTCAGCCAAGTTCAACAAGCGCGCGCCCAGCTTACAGCCTATCTCCAAAAATTTCGCAACAAGCTAAAAGGAAAGAATCGAGTCTACGTTGCTCAGACAGTCAGGATCCTGGATTCAATCCTTGCATATTTGCAGACTATCGATGCCGACCCGAAGGCGACTGATGGCCTGGTTGACATGGTATCTATAATGTCCGGAAAGGGCGTCGACCAGATCAATGTTTTCAAGCTCAATGCATACCTCCAGGAAAGTAGACTTGCTCGAAAGGTTGACGGATATACCGCGTACGCTGAACAAGCAGTCAATGAGTCGGCAAAGCAAGTGTCCAAGAAGGGACCCCGTCACAGTGTTCCTGTGCTCATGCATGTACAAGCTTTTCTGCTCTCCTTGATGAACCCTTCCGCGGAAGGCCGATTCTTTTACTCAAAGGAGGACGGTGTAACAACGCTGCGATACATGCTTCTCGACCCTACGTTTCATTTCAAAGATATTGTTGAAGAGGCAAGAGCAGTAGTACTCGCAGGCGGTACAATGTCTCCAATGAGCGACTATGAACAGCATCTACTATCATATCTGGACCCTTCGAAGATCAAAACTTTGTCCTGCGGGCATGTTATACCGCCTTCGAACCTGCTCGCTGTACCTGTTGTACGAGCGACAAGCGGCGCCGAGTTTGGCTTTACATTTGAAACCCGCAACAAAGAAACAACATTGAATGATCTCGGGGCCGCTATTTCAGCATTTGCGCGAGACATACCCGATGGAGTGGTAGTTTTCTTCCCCAGCTACTCGTATTTGGACACCTGTATCGCGGCGTGGAAGCGCCTCAAGCCTGCACAGTCAAACACCACCCTCTGGGATACTTTCAAAAACAGCAAACCGGTGTTCTTAGAGCAGCGTGGTCAAGAGCAAAATCCAGACGCATCCTCGGCAGTGAAGGAGGCAGCTGTCGACTCGGTTCTCAATGCCTACAGTGCGGCAATCGCATCTGGTAATGGCCGCGGTGCGCTGCTCTTTGCCGTCATTGGTGGAACACTGTCCGAGGGCATCAACTTCAGTGACGCAC
Source organism: Bipolaris gigantea (assembly GCA_030558545.1). Taxonomy (NCBI): domain Eukaryota; kingdom Fungi; phylum Ascomycota; class Dothideomycetes; order Pleosporales; family Pleosporaceae; genus Bipolaris; species Bipolaris gigantea. The sequence goes on along the minus strand of JALPSE010000130.1, from coordinate 13,005 downwards.
TAGGTCGCGGTGTTGTGGTCGTCGGCCTTCCATTTCCAAATGCGCATTCAGCGGAGTGGAAAGCAAAGATGCAGTATATCGCTGCCAAAGAAGCAAGGAATGGCAGGGATGGTAAGGCAGCAGCACGCGAGTTTTACGAGAATGCGTGTATGCGCTCTGTGAATCAATGTGTGGGACGGGCTATCAGACACAAGGGTGATTATGCGGCCATTTTGATGTTGGACAGACGGTATGGGAGCAAGCGGATACAGGATAAGCTACCCAGGTGGATTAAGGGTAGTTTGACTGGCGGGCTAGGCGTGAAGGATGTGGAGGCGAAGCTGGCTGGATTCTTTGCAGACAAGAAATGAAGGTCAATGTCTGTGTTCGACGAGACAGTACTGTAGTGTTCCGTGCTTGTGAGAGGTGGTGGGGCTATTCAGTGCTCCATTCGGTTTAGCTCGACGCGAGGACCAGTTTACTAGTACCTCGTGAACGCGTGTCTTCATGGACTACAGTTCAGAATCTTCAGAATCTTCACAAATACACCGTCTTCATGATGCTTGCGTTCTCATAACCCATTCTCTTGTCCATATTACGATAAAATTATAGTTTGTACAGTTTGCAGTGAATCATCTCAACGACAGACCAAGGCAAGTACAGGGGGAAATAAAAGAAGCGGAAAGCCGTAATATACCGAAATAGTGGAGAACGAAATCAACCCTCAACATGGCATCCTCGCGGAGTCAAGATGCCGAAAACAGGGGTGCATACACGACCGTTGCGCAAACCGAGGATGCAAGCGCAAGGTTGACAGTCCACGGCAAAATCGTGGATGAAGGCTCGGAGGACACAGGCTTTGCACCGCCCGTTCATATCGGAGCTGTTCCCACGCCGGAAGATGACCTCTTTCTCCCTCGGGTAGCTGACACTCTTCCTCGTGGCGCCTTCTTGGTAGCCATCGTAGAGCTATGTGAGCGCTTTGCCTACTACGGCTTATCAGGCCCATTCCAAAACTACATCGCCAACGGATACAACGATGCCAACGGTCTTCCCGGAGCTCTTGGCCTGAAACAGTCAGGCGCTACTGCGATGACCAACTTCTTCCAGTTCTGGTGCTATTTAACGCCCTTGCTCGGGGCCATTGTTGCGGACCAGTATCTTGGCAAATACACAACAATCAAGTGGTTCAGTCTGATTTATATGGGCGGAATCACGATTCTCTTTTTGACGAGCTTGCCGTGGGCTATCCGGAGTGGGGCCGCTTTTCCCGGTCTTGTTGCTGCAATGCTAATTATCGGACTCGGTACGGGTGGTATCAAAAGTAATGTGTCACCGTTGATCGCAGAGCAAGTTCGGTCCAACAAGGCCTTTGTCAAAACCCTGCCAAGTGGAAAAAAGGTCGTTGTCGACCCAGAGCTCACGGTGCAGAGGATCTACATGATTTTCTACATGTGCATCAACGTCGGCTCGATATCTGCAGTCGCAACTACGATGCTGGAGTTGCATGTTGGTTTCTGGAGTGCATACCTTTTACCGCTGGTTATGTTTTGCGTCGGTTATGTGGTACTGGTACGAGGGAAGAAGCAATACATAATCAAGCCACCTCAAGGTGGTGTTATTGGCAACTGTTTCCGGGCTCTGTACATTGCCGCAAGGAATGGCGGCGACCTCAACAAAGCAAAAGCCTCAGCCCAAGGACATGGAAGACTCAAGTCAAGAGTGACCTGGGATGACAAGTTTGTCGAAGAGCTAAAGACAGCACTGGTGGCGTGCAAAGTCTTCTTGTTCTTTCCCATCTACTGGGTCACATACTCGCAGATGTTGAACAACTTTATATCGCAAGCTGGACAGATGGAGCTCCACGGCCTTCCTAACGATATGCTTCCAAACATCGACCCCATCACGATCATCATACTGATTCCACTCATGGACCGCTTCATCTACCCATTCATCCGTACCCGTCTGCACCTTGCCTTCCGGCCGATAACGCGCATCTCGCTTGGCTTCTTGGCGGCTGCATTGGCTATGTTGTATGCTGGCGTCCTCCAAACATACATCTATGCATCGCCGCCGTGCTATTATAGTCCTTCGAACTGTAACGCGGGCAGAATCGGGGAGGGAAGGTTCAAACCAAACGAAATCCACGTTGCGTGGCAAGCACCAGCCTATGTGCTTGTTGCTCTTAGCGAAGTTCTCACCAGTATCACAGGATTGGAGCTTGCGTATGCGAAAGCGCCAGAAAATATGAAGAGCTTCATCATGAGCTTGTTTCTTCTCACCAACGCCGGTGGCAGTGTGCTAGGCATACTCATCGCGCCCCTGGCGAGGGACCCTCACCAACAGTGGCTGTATTTTGGCTTGGCAAGTGCCGCTGCAGCTACCGGTATCATCTTTTACCGGATGTTCAAGAACATTGATGACAACCCTGTAAAAAAGGGACAAAACGCTGAAGAATACGAAATGGGGCCAAGGTTGAATCCAGACGATGAAGAATACTACAGCGACGATGCAGGAGTCGCAGATCATTCCATACGAGCCTGAGGTGAGAACAGGTGCAACAACGGTGAACACATAGTACAGTATCTATGGAGGCGTACCTTTAGGTCTCCTATAGCCCCCACTCATGACTCGATTCCGGAGCGATATTGACGTGAACTAAAACATGCGAGCCGGGTCTTGCGCATCAAACAGCCAGGCTGAGGCATAAACGGCAATGAATACGAGCCCGATCTTACCGATGTTGTCCGGCTCTGCGCCGCCTCTTCTGTCATTGGATCCGCCATTGGCGGGGTGCAGTGAAGGGCGACCGGGCTGACCAACAGGACTGCCGTATCTTGAGTGCTGAAACCCATCGTAGGACTGACAACTCAGAAGTGCATACACACTCTGCGAATGGAGCAATTTGACGGCGCACGTGTTCGTGCCTCATTTTTAGAGTCCATGATAAATGGGACTGTCTAAACGGACCTTCTGGAGTCAGAAGCAAGTGTCGCTCTGAGGCTAGTACACCATGTCCATCAGCGACGACTCCACCCTCGGCGTTTCGCATGAGCAAGATGGAATGGTTGAATACTTGCATGGTTTGGGAGGCCTAGCTGTTAGTCCGGAAGAGAAGTCGTAGGTTCATGTAAGCTATCTACAGCAACCGGGAGCTAACAATCAACCCTCGTAGTCCCTACGCCTCTACCCACGTAGCCGTGCTCGAAGTGGGACCCGAAGCGGTTCGTTTCCTGGTCCACGAAAGCGTCTTGAGCCGAAGCGAAGTGCTTGCAAAGTCCTACAACCCATCTTTCATCAAGCAATCTATACCCCTACCGGAGCTCGAGCTAGCAACTGCGCATACCCTAGTACACTATCTGTACACCGGTAACTACCAGACTCTTAGCGTACATGCGGGTTCGGACAAGATCATTCCCGAAAGCTACAAGCTTAGTGTATGCGTGTATTGCGCTGCAGTACGCTACGGGCTACCAGGCCTCGCAGAGCTTGCACAGACCAAGATCAAATCGTTTGGGGAAGATTTGACCATCTTCGACATGCTTGCAGTAGCAAGACAACATGCGTTTCCGCTGCTGCCTGAGGACGACGTGTGGTATCCAGCATATATTGAAGATGCGCTCCACAACGCTGTGACGGAAGATGCAAGCCCGTTTCGAAAGCCAGACTTCATCACGACGGTTGAGGGTAGTAGCAGACTGCTGCGGCTCGTGTGGAAGACCATGATGAGTAACTACGTTCCGAAGCCGGCGACGCCAATAGTCAAAACTGACAGTGTCGCCTCTCGTACCCCTGAGCTTGTCGCTGACATTTCTGAGCCGCATGGGGGCGTGGACTCTGCAATTGCTGTTGAGAGTGAGAATGCCAGCAACGGCAAACCAGTAGCTGTAGCAAAACCTCAGTCAATCGCAGAGGAGCTTGTGAATAATGCACTCGTTGCGGAGAGTGTTCAAGTTGTTTCTGACGAAGTGGGAGCTACCGCATCCAACCCACAACTCCTTGCTACGCCTGAATTGTTCACGGATGACGTGGAGTGGATGACCAGCAAGACATGGCAGCAGATGCGCAAGAAAGCAAAGCAAGAAGCGCCAATCAGCGAGTCTCCAAAGGAAGAGCCGACGATGGCCGGCCTTGTTCGTGCCGACTCTGTGACACAGCTTGAGCAGATGGCAGGCGCATCTGATCCCAAGACTACAACCGGAAACGATGCGAGTGCCGAAACTGGGCCGTTATCAACTAGCACAAGTGAAGCGGTGCCCGTGAAGAAAAGCAAGAAGGTAAAGAAGGTGAAAGGCTCAAAGAAATCGGCTGCTCAGGCTGAGGCAGTGGGAGCGAGTGCAGCGTAGGCGGCTTTCCCGTGATATGAATGGTTCTTGTGTAGAGAGCACGTATAGCCTGTTCCACACACCCATTCAAGCACACCTCCGTACTTCAAACAGGTGTAATGAATAAGCAAGATGCAAGCCCGTATTCCCGTAAGCACACTGTTCGGTTTCTCGTACAAGCACGAATTCCCTCATGCCATCGAGACCCTGTGCGACAGCCAAAATGCCCGAACGTGGTCCATGGCAGCATAAACTCGGACTGCCAAGTACATGAGAAGCCCGGTAAGAAAAAGCAGAGCAGTGTGCGTGCCTCGCCACGCTCACGTGGCATATTCTCGGCACCGGGCAGTCAAGTGAATTGCGATCGTCCCTGCTTTGACAGTTAATGCCTGCCCACCTCCTGCCATCTAGAACCTTGGACGCACGTCCGCTTCACGATACGGGTTCCAAGCTCGCCTTTTGTGCACCGCTTGACCAACTGTTAGGTGTCCAATACTTGAACAGAAGAGCAAGCAAATGTACCTGTATGCATAGGGAGGCTGGTGGATCTGTGCCCATGCGGTTGAAGCTGTGGGATGATGCAAGGACCCAAAGAAGAGCTCGCAGGTAGCAGCGAGATCGAGTTGGCTGTTCGGGCGGGCCGATGGGGAAATGCAGCTGCGTGGTAAACGGCGGGATGTGCCCTGTACCATGGCCCAAAT